>CABEGB010000015.1:0-66510 GCA_901521435.1 Crematogaster levior
CTTTTGAAATCTTCCTCAAGTCTTTGCCACAATGTCCTTCTTTCCCCAGTGGGTTACAACATCTCTTAGAATGAAGCTTCTGTACCTTTTTGATGTCTTCTATTGTATCTGCCATGTTCGAAAACAGCGTTACGAAAACAGAGTTATGAAAATCTACAGCAATTGCATAAAGAATATTCAAAAGAAAACTAATATTGAAGAGAAAGTCGCCAACTATCCTGAGAAAGACTGTTGAAAACTTATTGCCACTCCTCTACAAGACACTATTGAAGCAGTCGCCAAATATTTTGAAAAGAAATGTTGGACGAGCGATGGATCAGAGCACTTCTAACAACAAATGAGCCGCCGCGAGCAATAACAACAGATACGTTCGAACGCGTCGTTTGCCTCTCCTCGTTCCAGATAAAAGGGCGAGAAAATCATCTTAAACAAAAAAGTCTAAAAAACACAAAAATAAAAATTGTTTCGAATAGAGCTGGTACAGACGCAAATTAAAAAATGAAATTTTACTCATCACAAAAATAAATTATTTTTGTGATGAGTAAAATTTCATTTTTTAATTTGCGTCTGTACCAGCTCTATTCGAAACAATTTTTATTTTTGTGTTTTTTAGACTTTTTTGTTTAAGATGATTTTCTCGCCCTTTTATCTGGAACGAGGAGAGGCAAACGACGCGTTCGAACGTATCTGTTGTTATTGCTCGCGGCGGCTCATTTGTTGTTAGAAGTGCTCTGATCCATCGCTCGTCCAACATTTCTTTTCAAAATATTTGGCGACTGCTTCAATAGTGTCTTGTAGAGGAGTGGCAATAAGTTTTCAACAGTCCTTCTCAGGATAGTTGGCGACTTTCTCTTCAATATTAGTTTTCTTTTGAATATTCTTTATGCAATTGCTGTAGATTTTCATAACTCTGTTTTCGTAACGCTGTTTTCGAACATGGCAGATACAATAGAAGACATCAAAAAGGTACAGAAGCTTCATTCTAAGAGATGTTGTAACCCACTGGGGAAAGAAGGACATTGTGGCAAAGACTTGAGGAAGATTTCAAAAGCTGTTTTGGAAGTGTAGAAAGTTTACATCCACGATCAAAAATATGCTATGATTGCAGGAAGACTTTTTACAAAACTCAAAAAGATCATTCTTTGGAAAGTAATGGTTCTCTTGAAAGTAATGTCTCTGTAGAAAGTAATGTTATGGAAGATTCGATGGAATTTGACGACTCTTCGGAAGAACCTTCGTCTAAACGAATATGCAAATCTAGAAAAGAACAATTAGAAGAACTTTTGAATGGGCTAAAAGAGAAATTCCTAAATTTACCTGACAATGATCCTTTGCGTAAATCTATACTCACAATAGCCCCCGATTGTTGGAGTATTCGTCAAATCAGTAAAGAATTTCAATGTTCTTATAGGATGGCCAAACAATCCAAGGAGTTGAAAAATTCAAGTGGAGTATTATCAGTACCACCTTTCAAGAAGGGAAAAAATGTAGATCAAGAAACTGTCTCGAAAGTAATTGAGTTTTACGAAAATGATACAAACAGCCGCATCATGCCCCACAAGAAAGAAACTGTTACTGTAAAAGTTGGTGGTCATAAAGAAATAAAACAAAAGCATTTAATGCTGTATGATGTCAAAATTTTGCACTCGATGTTCAAGGAAAAGTATCCACAGTATCCTATTGGTTTATCTAAATTTGCTGAGTTGCGGCCTAAATGGTGTGTCTTAGCTGGAGCGTCAGGTACACACAGCGTCTGTGTTTGTACGACTCATCAGAACGTTAAACTAATGATTGACGCTGTAAATCTCAAAAATTTAAGCAGAGATTTTGGGGTTAAATTAGGTGACTACAAAGATTGTTTGGAATTTATTCTTTGTAAAAGACCTACAGCTGCTTGTCATTTGCTGCAATGTAAGAATTGTCCTAATATGGAGAAGCTTTCCGAACTTGTTCTGAAATTATTAGAACAAAGTAGCATAGAGCAAGTAATATTTAGCACATGGCAATCTACTGATCGATGTACCCTCAAACAAGAATGTCTTCCCTCAGATGAATTTGTGGAGGAATTGTGTAATCGCTTAAAAGTCCTTATTACTCATAGTTTTATTTCAAAAGAACAATGTAAATTTATATCTAACAAAAAGGAAAATTTGAGAGAAGATGAAATATTGTTACAATGCGATTTTGCGGAAAATTATGCTTACGTTGCTCAAAACGCAGCGCAGGCCTTCCATTACAACAATGATCAATGTTCCGTTTTTACTGTTGCATTTTACTATCGCTCTTCTAAGGAGTTAAAACATCATAGCATCATTTTACTTTCAAATTGCACTACTCATGATGCAACGGCGGTCTATTTAATGCAGCAGAAGGTAATACCGGAGATCAAAAAAGTATGTCCAAAAGTAAAAAAAATTTATTACGTATCAGATGGTGCTAAGCAGCATTTTAAGAATAGAACTCAAATGATGCATCTTACATATCATAAGCTAGATTTTGGAATCGAAGCGGAATGGCACTGCCATGCATCGTCACATGGAAAAAGCATTTGCGATGGTCTTGGAGCTTGTCTGAAAAGTGAGGCTACTCGATATAGTTTACAAGCTGAACCCAAAAATGCTATTTTAAATTCGAGTGATCTCTTCACATGGGCTAAAAAAAAATTCAAGAACATACAGTTTTTATATTACACCAAAGAGGAACATCAGAAATTATCAAAGTCACTAAATAAAAAATTCCCTAATCCACCTGCTGTGACAAAGATTCAAAGCAGTCATGCATTTATTCCAACTACCGATAACAAATTGAAGGTAAAGCGGTACTCTGATGCAAAAGACAATACAATTATTATTCAGTATTAGAGTTTATGTAGCCTTCTTTTTGACTCTGAATAATGATTGATTACTACCACATCAACTAGATTTGAAATTTTTGACTCCAAATTTATAATAATTTTTCTTAAAAATCAGTATTTATTCATTTTCAAAGAAGTCTGCTGTTGCTAAACAAGTGATTCGAATATAGGCCATAAGTCGGCCATCTTGGATCCACTTTTTTGTGATTTGGAACCTACCAAATTTGAGACGTGACCTTACAAATCCCTCCCAAGCCATTTTCAAACAAATCTGGTGTTTTTAAAGGCTTTTACATCAAATTTTGATGAAAAGTCGGCCATCTTGGATCCGCCATTTTGTGATTTGAAACCTATCACACCAGATTTGAGAGAAGTGACCTTAAAAATCCCTGTCGATCCATTTTCAAACAAATCTGGTGTTTTTAAAGGCTTTTACATCAAATTTTGGCGAAAAATCGGCCATCTTGGACCCGGCATCTTGATTTTTGCAAATGTGCATACGGCTTTTAAAAGTTTTGAGTCCGAGCTTCAAAATAAGCCATTATACGAATTTATTTGTCGCTGAACATTTTGGCGGCAGCACTGAGCCGGTTGATTGATCAAAAATTTTGAGTTTATGGCCGCCATATTGACGTCGCCATCTTGGTTTTTGCTAAGGCGCATATAGCTTTTTGTAGCTCTTTGTTCAAGCTTTAAATTGAGACCTCATATGTATTTTTTCGTCGCTTTAAATTTTGGTCGCAGCACTGATCCGGTTGACGTGGAACGTCCCATATATATAGTGAAATCATAGATTATTATGCCCGATACAAATATTTAAATATTTTATTTATTAAAGGAAGAAAAGTTAATTGAGTTACCATCTGAAACAGCATTGAATTCTCAAAATGAGTCAGATGTTGAGGTGCAAGTAAGCGAGACATTTAAGAAACGTAATCAAAGTACTGACAAAAAGAATCGCATACCTAAAAGACTTTGCAAATGGATAAGAAGTAAACAATATGAAAATCTAGTAAATTTTTTAAAATATCCTATTGATTTTTACGCGAGACAAAGAATTTGTTTTTTTCATGTGGTTCATTTCTTTGCACTGTATTTATAAGTTCTTTTCGTGTAGAATTTGAAGCAGATTCTGCAGGAACATATAAAAGGTGATGCAATTTTGTATTACAATCAGCATGGCTTTCTAAATGGAGAGGCAAGAGGAATTTTTTTAGATATTATTGCTAACCATATACTTAAAATATCCATGCAGTATGTATTATAAATTTCTATAACTCTCTTAATATTTTGACTTACGATATATACAAGAATTGTATATAATTAAGCTTATCTTATCCAGGCTCGCACCTGAGGCTTTTGCACTTGCTAGTCAAAGAATTTGTGAGTTATTTCCTGTGAGACTGAGATAAAAACTTTTTATAATCAAAATCTCAAAACTTCTATCATGTTAAAAGTATTTGTTGCTTCTATTTATGTTGACTTCAAATTGTTCTTCAATTTTGTTTTACACTTTTTTATCTTTATTCTGTAGGACACCTATTACTTTCAACCATGTACAAATGGTCCGTTTAAAAAAAATGCTGCTGGAAAACTCGTAAATAAGATACGAAATATCAAAACCTTGCTGAGAAAGTTAGGCGCTATACCTGCAAAAAGAAGTAATAGAAATGATAACGAAGAAATTGACAGTAGAAGTGAAGATTCAACTGTTTCAACAGATAAAAGTTTTAGTTTATTTATCTTTCATATACAAGATATCCGAAAATGTAAAGAGCCAGCCAGTGTGCCCAATGGAGACGTAGATCTGATCCAAATCTATGTTCCCATTGAGTTCTGATCCCTTGAGTTAGCGGATACTCTGTAAAGTAAAGGAATTTGCTGAATGCTTAGTTTTTTGTCTTGAAACAGGACATGATGAAAGTACTAAATTAGCAGTTCAATGGTTAAAAATTAGCTGTGAACCTTGGCCTGATGTTTTGAAAAATTGGGAGATTACATATAATTTTCGGCAAAAAACGCTGCTAGATAAGCGAACTAGCAAAGATGCACCATTTTCAATTAGTGCTTATTATGAGAAGTAGGAAGTTTTATCATTTCTTGAGGGCTACACTTTAGTATGTAAATTTTTCATTTATTTTTTTCATCTATTTGTTACTAACTGAAATATTATCTGTCTCGTGTAGTTAGAGCTTAACTTTCGTCAAAAAATATCCAGAAAAAGATTCTGCATTCGTATTTGCTTGGGAGCAGTTTATGTCTTTTTTGCAAGAATTGATGAAGGAGGAAATTAAAGATACATATGGAAAAAAATTATTAAAGAAATTAAATGAGCAGAAGATATCTTTAGATTTGTAAGAAAGCACTTCTGTGTGTCGTATTTAATATATTTTCTTGTTTTATTTTAAAAACAAAAGTTTACATGTTTTCATTAGAATCAGCTTCTGCTTTGATACTATATTTATTGCCTCAGATTCCACCTAAGGACCAAATAAAATGTGATTCAAAAAAGAAAGGCAAAAATTTCGGAAGCTCGAAATGCGTTCATTCTTCATGCAAGTGTAAGTACGATCATTTATCTCTATTAATATATAATTCATAAAGTCTTCATTAACTAATGTACTCTGTTCTTTATTCGGATAATGTATGCATTTTGTATCCTATAAATCGTCACAATTATTATTATTCCATTACGACGTTTCACATTGTGAATCGTTTTTCAAATTGCCTATATGTATATTTTAACATATAGGTGCCTGGAGATCTAATACCTGCTATAGAGAGAAGGCAGAAAATAGCTCTAAAATTGAAGAAAAGGGTGCAACCTTTTATTGCTGTTGTAGGACTCTCCGTAGAGAAATTTACCACTTGTTATGTTGTCATAGACAACATTAAATTCAACAACATCGTAAAGGCGTTCGACGTATGTTTTAAAGCTATTCATGCTCTTCATACTGAGTACTCATATGAGGCAAGAGGACCCCGGCTTTTTGTGCAGCAAGCGTTATACGGGATATATACCTCCTATGATCAAAAAATTTCTGCAGTAGTGGCACTCATTAAGTCATTTCGATATTTATGTAATACTTCTGCATCTGAAATTGTTTGAATTTCCATAATCTCGATTTTTTAAAACACTATATATTCGACTAAACTAATTATACTATGCATACTTAAGTTACCGAGAAAAATGCTATAGATAAGATATACATCAAAATTAATTGTTTTGATGTATATCTTATAAGGGATAGATATACATTTTATTATATATACAGTGGTGTGCCATATTATTAAACCCATACACAGAATTTCTCGAATATTTGTTTTCTTCATGAAAAACTAGCATTTAAAACTGAATCCAATTAGGCAAAAACAATTACGAAGTTTTTGGCAGACAAAAATATAAATATTTTGGATTGGCCTGGGAATTCCCCAGACATGAATCCTATTGAAAATGTGTGGGAGCTGATGAAGCGAGAAGTCAGCAAATCTGCTATCACAACAAAAAAACAGCTGATAGAAAAACTTATAGACGTCTGGCATCACAACCCACACCTTCGAGACATAGTGAGAAGCTGTGCAGAGAGCAGAGAGTGCCCCGCCGAATTGCAGCTCTAACCGCTACAAGAGGAGGCACTACAAAATATTAATTTTTTTCGTCTTTGTATATCTAGTTTTTTTCTTAATGTACAAAATTTATAAAGCCTAAATGTCTTTTTTTAATCAACAATTACAAATAAATTTGATAAAAAAATATATTTCCCACATAGATCCCGTTTTATGGTCATTGTAGCAATGGTTTCACCGAAATTGTGTAATTTTTGCCATGGGTCTAATAATATGGCACACTACTGTATTTTATCATATCGTATCATCTATTATTAAATGCAATACATATGCATATGTGAACAATACTGTCAATGGTTCATGTTCAATGAGTTTCATAATATTTATATTGTTTATACGGTGGACAAAAATTACACTGTCCGACAAATTGTGACTTTTTTTGCCTTTGTATAGTAATGTCAGTAACGGAACAGAGCGACATTTCGCATTTATTACTAGACTCTTTGCTTTTTTGTTTTTTATGTCCGTTGAGTTCCTTATATGTATATACAAGTGTGCAATAAAGATACGAATCATATAATAATCAAGCAGATTAATCACACAATTCCATACAAAGTCACAATAAATTGGCGACGAGGTAAAAGAGATACCCTGATATAGAATTAGTAGCCATTCAAGCAGCACTCGGAAAAATCAGCAACGAGTCTAAGGTCAGGAAACAGATTGTAAGTCTCAAATCAATAATATTCATTCGCAACTGGAAATATCAACATGGATGAGAAACAATTCATGAAATTTATGGAATTGCAAAAAATGTTATTCGACAATTTACTTAGCGAACATCGGCAACAAAACCAGTCACAAACACTATAAAATGTAAGTACGACACAAAGCAATGTTATCAATA
The DNA here is from genome assembly GCA_901521435.1 of Crematogaster levior. Taxonomy (NCBI): domain Eukaryota; kingdom Metazoa; phylum Arthropoda; class Insecta; order Hymenoptera; family Formicidae; genus Crematogaster; species Crematogaster levior. The sequence goes on from CABEGB010000015.1 coordinate 7,329, forward strand.
CAGCATTGTTACCTAATTTCGAATGTTTTGATCCGAAAAAAGAAATTATCGAACGAATGTCGAACAGATAAATTAAATTTCAAATGTGCTAACTGCAGTAAAACCGGTCACATAGCTAAAGTCTGCATTTGTTCTCTACTTGAAAAAAATCCAAACCAAAAACTAAAACAAACACTACATCGGCAAATCAAGTACAAGAAGAATCAGTCTTCAAACAATATGTTATACATCACATAATTGACATTTATCAAAACAGTCAACCCGCAGCAATAAACAATGAACGTTATCACACACGTTAATGGTGAAGGAAAGCCAGTTAAATTTGAAGTTGATTCGGGTTCAGGATATACATTTCTACCGAGAGATCAATTTGTCCAGCTGAATTTCATACCATTACAACCAGTTAACATAGAATTTCGATCATATACTAAAAATGTTTTTGTTCCAGATGGTAAAATAAGAGTCAACGTTAATTACAATGGGAAGATGATACAGGACGAAATTTACATTGTACCGGAAGAATACGCAGCTATACTAGGTTGAATATGGATCTGAAGATTAAAAATTGATCTAAATGAAATCGATCATCAACACTCAACAGAAACATCAACATACTCAATTAAGAATAACAACGACATCTATGAAATTATAGAAGAATACTGATCCAAGATCCTTTTCCAAGAAAAAATTGGATGTGTGCCAAAATTCAAGGTAACATTAAAATTACGTGACAAGGCAACTCCTATTTTCCATCGTGAACGAGAAATTCCATATGCACTCTCCAGTCGAGTTGAAAAAGAACTTGACTCTCTTGAAGCAGCAGGAATCATATCTAAAGTAGAAACCAGCGATTAAGGATCACCATTGGTAGTCATTCTAAAAACAGATGGTAGCATACGTCTATGTGTCGATTATAAGATAGGAGTTAACGAACGTCTTATAAATTCACATTATCCAATACGAAAGATTGATGATATTCTTAACAGTTTACGTAATTCTCGTTATTCTTACAGATTAGATCTATTCAAAGCTTATTTACATATTCTAGTCGACGAGAAATCTAGCGATATTCAAACAATAGTAACACATCGAGGCACCTATCGAATGAATCGACTATCATTTGGAATCAAAACAGCGCCAGCAGAATTTAACCGTATCATCGAAAAAATTTTATGAGAAATCCCTAAGACAGAATTGTACTTCGATGATATTATAGTACACGGAACTACAAAAGAAGAATGTAAAGAAAATTGCCTGCTTTAATTACGGAAATTCAACTTACACTTTAATCGACGAAAATGCTTATTATTCCAAGAACGCATCGAATTTCTGGGACACCTAGTAGAATGCAATCAAATTTCTAAGTCACCAGAGAAAATCAAAGCTATCATCGAAATGCCAAAACCAACATCGACTGACGAAGTAAGAAAATTTCTAGATATGGTAACATATTATGCTCGATTTATTTAAAATATTTCGATGATCACTGCGCCCTTGCGTACGTTACTGAAGAAAGATACAATATTCAAATGGACGCCTCAGTGTGAAGCAGCTTTCGTGCAACTAAAACAAGAAATTGCAAGTGACAGAGTTCTCACACCATTTGACCCAGAATTAGACATTCAACTTACATGTAATGATAATCCAACTGATATTGCTGGTATCTTATCACATATCATATAATAAATGGTCAAGAAAAACCAATCACGTTTGCATCCAGAACACAGGCGGAACAAAATTATTCGCAGCTCGACAGGGAAGCATTAGCCATTGTATTTTCAGTTGATTATTTTTTCAAATATCTGTTAGCACGGCCATTTAAACTTGTGGTAATTATTTACTATAGGGGAGGCAGCTCCGATGGCCTTGACCTTGACATATGTTGTCAAGCTCATGACCCCTAGTAACTTTTCCTTATGACTTAAACGGCGCTCACCTCTCATTAAAAAGTTATTAACAAAAAAAGCTTCTGCAATTTTAGTTCGCACGGAAAGTCGCAAACCCATGTGGAACAGAACAATTACAGATCTTGTTTTGGGCTGTAGCAGGGGGTGGGGTGGGGTGGATGTCGGTTCGCGCGGAAAGTCGCAAACCCATGTGGAACAGAACAATTACAGATCTTGTTTTGGGCTGTAGCAGGGGGTGGGGTGGGGTGGATGTCGGTTCGCGCGGAAAGTCGCAAACCCATGTGGAACAGAACAATTATAGATCTTGTTTTAGGTCGTAACAGGGGGTGGGGTGGGATGGATGTCGGTTCGCGCGGAAAGTCGCAAACCCATGTGGAACAGAACAATTATAGATCTTGTTTTGGGTCGTAGCAGGGGGTAGGGTGGGGTGGATGTCGATTCGCGACTTTTCACGCGAACCGACATCCACTCCACCCCACCCCGTGCTACAGCCCAAAACAAGATCTATAATTGCACAAACCTTTTTTTGTTAATAACTTTTTAATGAGAGGTGAGCGCCGTTTAAGTCATAAGGAAAAGTTACTAGGGGTCATGAGCTTGACAACATATGTCAAGGTCAAGGCCATCGGAGCTGCCTCCCCTATAGTAAATAATTACCAAACTTGTTACAAATAATCGACCATTAGTTCGAATCTTCCATCAAAACTCAAAGCTACCAAAAATGACAGCAGCTCGATTACAACATTATGCAGTTTTTCTATCGGGATTTAATTATGAAATCGAATTCAAAAAAGGTTCTGAAAATACAAAAGCTGACTGCTTATCAAGAGGACCAATCAAACCTAAATTATATACGGACAGTTCAATTAACGACGAAGTTCATCAACTTTGTGAACAAACGATATTTCAAATTGTAAATCAAAATCTAACATTCCAATCAATTCGCAGCGAAACACTTAAGGATGAAAATCTTTTGGAGATTCTACGCAAGTTACATGAAGGGAACGAAATAGACACTGAATTCATAATCGATAATGATATTATATTCAGAAGTCAACGTATTGTCATTCCATCAACTCTACAAAAAGCGGTTCTACAAGAGCTACATCGTACTCACATCGGGATATCAAAAATGAAACTTGCTCGTCGTCACGTTTACTGGAAAAATATTGATAAAGATATAGAACAATTAGTCTGTGCATATTCAGTATGTGTTAACAACAAGAATAGTAAAGTAATAATAATAAAGTACCATTACATTCATGGGAAGAACCTGACAATAACTGGCAACGAATCCACATTGATTATGCAGGCCCCTTTCAAGGATACCATTTCCTTGTAATCATTGATGCAAAATCAAAATGGGCAGAAATTGAGCCATGTTTAACTCCGACATCAGCGTCATAGAAATACTTCGAGATATTTTCACGCCATGGATTTCCAGACATCATAGTATCTGACAATGCTACAATCTTTACCAGCGAAGAATTTAAAAATTTTTGTAAGAAAGAAGGAATCTTTCAAAAATTTACTTGCGCCAGGACACCCTGCTACTAATGGATTTGCCGAGAGGAATATTCAAACTCTTAAGCACAGACTCGAAGCCATGAAAAATGAACCATTATCAAAGCGTCAAAAAGTAAGAGAGATACTCTTCCGATATCGGGCAACACCCTTGAAGAATGGGAAAACGCCTGCCGGACAATACTTACAGCGAGAAATCCGCATACATCTAAATGCGCTTAAACCTATCACGTTCAAGATGTCCAATGTTCCAGCCAGAAAAACTCGACAATTAAACGTGGGAGAACGAGTACAAGCACGCTATTATGCGAATAACAAAGAACAATGGAAGCTGGGAACAATTATCAAGAAATTTGGAAATCAACACATAACTTGATCGAGCTTGACGACGGATATACGTTTAAACGACACATCGATCAATTGCGTTCGACCGATGTTCAGCCAAAGAAATCGGTATCGTTCCCCGGAAACAATTGATGAACCAGTCTTCAATTCAAACAAGCAAGAATCAAACTTAGGGAACTTGATTCAAATTCCAGAACGAGAAGAACCAGTCGACGCCGGAGAACCGGACGAAGCAACTTCTAAAACGAAAGAGCCAGAGACATGGATGGACCAGCAGCAGAACACGCAGAGCCGTTGCGTCCAACCAGTCGAACAGACAACGTCGATCACCATCATATTTACGCGATTATATTCGAAGATAATTACATCGTTCAACTCTCATAATAAGTGTGGGAGAAATATAGTAACGTCAGTAATGGAACAGAGCGACATCTCGCATTTATTACTAGACTCTTTGCTTTTTTTTTTTTATGTTCGTTGAGTTTCTTACATGTATGTACAAGTGTGCAATAAAGATACGAATCATATAATAATCAAGCACAGATTAATCACACAATTCCATACAAAGTTACAATACTTTGGCACGCAAAGTATCATTTCCGTAGTATTTTTTGGTGCTGAAAACGACTTCATTTTTCTCGAAAACGGGACGTGATAGAGAAATTCTGAGGTCACCATCGTTTTCAGCACCAAAAAACACTACAGAAATGATATTTCGCATACCAAAGGCAAAATCAATGTCGGACTGTGTTATTAACTCCTTGTCCTACAACAACGAGTGAGACTCGTGGTAAGAAATTTGGGCCAAAAACAATAAGCACGAGCCTGACTCGTGGTACTTCGTTCGGACCAAACGTAAGCAACACGAGCCTGGCTCGTGGTACTTCATTCGGGACAAACGTAAACAACACGAGTCAGATTCATGGTTCAGTTGTTCTCGATATTTTCTTACTTTAGTTACGCGTAATTCTTCGTTACGTTCACAAGTTTAGGTTATAATCCCCTAAAAGAATTAAACAACCCTTATACCTATCATGTCAGTAAAAAGAAAATATAATATTGATGATAGTAGTGAGAAGTGTGTTATTATTGCGGATAGTGATTCGATAGATCCTTCTGATAATGATAGTGATGGTAGCGATATTGTGTTTCCTGTACGAAAACGTCCAAGAAAATTAATCATTGAAAATGACACCAATCATGAAGACAATATCAATCATCAATTATCGAAGCAATGGATTTAGAAAAAAGAAAATAATAAGCCAAAAATCTGGGAGTATATGCAGACTCCTGGCATAAAAGTAGCAATTTTAGATCAGTTAGATAGAAGTAAAGAGAGTTAGACTTTTTTAATATAATGTTTAACAATGTGTTTTGGGATAATATTGTCATGGAAACGAATCGGTACGCAGGACAAACATCAATGAAAATAAAAGAAAGAAAATCGACGAGACTTGGTAAACTCCCTGTAAATTGTAATAAAATTAAAATATACTTTGCATTATGCATAATAATGGTTCAAGTTAAGGGGGGAAATATATGTAAATCGAAATTATTTTCTATTTTTTTTTTTGCTTTAAAAATTAGTTTACCACCTGTAGAATATGCTCACAAATTTTAGATCCCAATTCGAACTATAGATCTCTCCGATACCTAGAAGGGAGGGAGGGAGGGATCTCTCCCTCTTCCTAGTAGGGAGCATTACTAGCAAGTGAAAGTAGTCTTTGTTGATTTTCTAACGGCTATTTTCGAAAACATAGCGTCTCTGAGCCTACAGTTGAGAGGCAGCGTGCTGTTTGTGTGCCACGTGTTTATTAGTACTGTATAGTCATTTTTGATCGTCTGTAGCAATAATATTAGTGAAAATAAGTCGAAAAGTGACCGAAAATAATCCAAATTATCGTCCAAATCGTCCTCGTCGTCGTAGACCTCCTCGTAGTGAACAGTACATGCAAGAAGAAGAAGAAGAAAAAGTGGTGTCTCACGACGATTCGAGTAGCTCAGCCAAAAAAATAAAAGCGTCTAGCACTGACGTTATTGTAAATTTAAGTTTCTGCTACCGAATTATAGAGTTCGTCAGTGTGTTTTCTGCCATTTCGGACATCGCGATTTGCAGAAAGTGCAAACAGGATTTATCGTTTGGGCAGTCGGGAGATAGAGGTCTTGGATTCAAGATATCTGTGATGCAAGTGTGGAACTGTGCTTATCGATTCGGGGCCGTTCATTCGTAACGGTTTCGAAATAAATAAACGCATGGTTTTTGCAATGAGATTATTGGGAGTAGAAAGAACAGGCATAAATATTTTTTGCGGACTTTTGGATTTGGGAAGAGGATTGACTCAAGGAAGCTATGACAGTATAGTACGGCTAATATACGCTTCGAGTAAAAAAATTTTCGAAATTTCCTGTAAACAAGCCATAGCAGAGGAAATTCAAAACAATGAGAGACTTGAAAAACCTATTTTACATTTGAATGTGAGTGGGAATGGCTCGTGGAAGAAGAGAGGCTTCTCGTCTTTGTTTGGTGTGACGACGCTGATTGGCAATCAAACGGGCAAAGTAATAGATGTAGTTGTGAAAAGTAGCTATTGCCAAGGTTGTACATTTTTTAAGTCCAATCCCAACGATATTAGGTATGAAATGCACAAGGATAATTGCTCCATAAACCATCAGGGATCGTCAGGAAAGATGGAGGTCGATGCATGCTAAAGATGTTCAAGAGATCGGAAGAAAAATACGGAGTCAAGTACACAAATTTTATTGGCGACGGAGACTCGAAGACTTTTAAAGGTATTGCAGATGCTAGACCTTACGGCGATGAATGTATTCCGACCAAAAGCGAGTGCGTTGGACACGTGGAAAAAAGAATGGGCATCCGGCTACGGAATGTTAAAAAAAAAGAGAAACTGGGAGGAAAAGGAAAACTCACGGATGGAGTTATGATCTCAAGAAAGCTTTAGTGGAATCTTCTCTTGTTTTTGTGTCAAACATGTATGCGTCTAGTACTCTAAATAGAATGTTCAAGAAATTATCGATTCAGCTTCGGAACTTTTGACTAGTGAATACTTGAATTTGTTAAAAACCAAAGTTGTTAATACTTTGCAAACATTAAATTGCAACAGTGAAAATCTGAATAAAAGGAGGGGTGTCAATAAGGCCGTTTTTTGGCCCACGCCAGAATCACTCCAAAGTGTGGTATTTTCTTCCTGCCGATGTAGCTCACAACCTCCTAGATCCGTTTGCTGTCCGAGCAATTAGAAGCTGAGAATGGGCAACTTGAAATCTCAAAAATCAATGGGGTTTACAATATTCTCTGAATTCACAATGAGAAAGTGAACAGTCAATGATTGAGGAATTGGGAGTAGGCGCCGGAAAATCTTCAATTAGAAGATTATTCGTCATTAGATTGATGGCCATCTTCACCTGACTCATTGTCAGACCAGTCTGAAATGTTCTCAGCTGCATCTTGGATGTATTGTGCGTAGGATTGTGATGGTCGTTTTTGAAGTCTTTCAGAGTGTCTTAAATACCCCAAATACCAAAGGACGGATGCGACATGTGCACAACAACCAACGGTTCTAGCACCGACCTTGCATTGGCAGTACCAGGAAATGATGGGATTGATTCCTTGACTATATTCAATCCACAAGTTATACACCTTCGATGATGTGTGGCGCGATTGTATCTGGAGACGTAAGATATTTCTCTCTTGCCTATGGACGAACAGTTGATACATCCCATCTCCAGCTGTGTGCTCCTCTGCATAAGATTGCGCTTGTTTCAATTGATATGAGCCAATGGTCAGATGAATCAACTCGTGTAAGGTCAATTGAGGGAAATCAGGGATTGAATCCGCAACTACGGGTTGCCACATCACCCTTTTCCTGGACCAACCTTCTCTTTCAACTCTTTCCTGGAGGAGGTTCGGCATTTGCGATAGACGCAACATACGCTCAGCAATGATTGTATCATTTGGATCGTCACTGATCCTCGGTGGTCTGAAAGCATTGCAAAGAGCGGATACAATGCGCACGTAATCTCCCACATACGGTATCTGAGAATTTGGGAATACATGATCTAATGCTTTCCACTTCTTAAGGAGACCGTTAACCGCCTCTATCACCCAGCGTATTTTAGTCACGAGGCGTGATTCATTGGCCTCAGATGTAGTATGTTGCGAACCTTCTCGGAGGAAATGGGGCATTTTAGTTATGAGACCTAGATCTTCCAACATCTCGAGGCAATCTCTGAAACCACGATCCACCACGAAAACATCGTTAGGTTGCAACCAAGATCGGAGCCTGCTCGCGTCAGATCGCATTATGCTGGTCAAAATGCTTGCATCATTATTTTTACCATCCGCAAAGTAAGGTCCAAAAACTTCTAAGATGTATCCTGTTGAACTTACAAGAATCATGGGTTTTACTAGTGAACGTCCTTTGTGGAGTGAAAAAGTTCGTCTCTGGAACTTGTAATTAGAACTTTTCTCTATATACATATACGTACCATCGGCTACAAGGATACAGACATCCTCTCCACCTGCGAAGAGCGTTTTAGCCATGGTTCTCGTATGCTTTGTGATAAAATCTTCTCGAGAGATGTGATTTGTTCCCAAAAAGTTCGGGACAAACATTGAAAGGAGAGCAGTACGAGCTGCAGCTATCGCCCTACCTACTCTCCTCTTTTGAAGAGCGAATAAGGTAGACAAAACTGAAAGGGAAAGACCAGTACGTAGTTTCATCAAAAGCAAGGCAAGACAAGTCCGAGGAGAACGTCCAGATGTAGATCTAATGTAACCAGAGATTGAAGCAAGAACGGAGTCGAATTGATCTTTCTTCAACCCGGTCAGATTATAATAATCGTCATCAGTAAGAGCAGGTGGATAATCAAAATTAAGTCCTTTCCGAGAAGCAACTGAACGTAAGTTTTGTAACAACCCACAAAGAGTTTTATCGTCTAGAATCGAATAGTTTGACTTTACTTCGTGAGACAAGAAGTTCGGCGCAGCAAGCGAAGCGATAGAAAGACATGAGATCGTCATTTTGAACACCGATTCGTCGTAGAAGTACAAGGGCCTTTGCATGACTCATTCTCAAGGTTAGATCGAAGGTTAATCTCTCGTTTTTGTGGCTCTGGTTGTCTATTCTAGCCCAAGAACCGATCTGGTCGACTCTAGCAGAGGCTCTTATGCACTATCTTATTTCATTTTTTGTTTTCCTCCTTGTATTCCTTTTACATTCTTCTTTAATATTGAGTCGCATTACTCGCAACTTCGTTGTGAATTCTAGTACAGTCAGTGGTCACAAATATTTTAAGTTCATCCTGCGAGATCTGGTTCCCTCCCTCTTTTTTTTCTTTTTCTTTTGAATAACTCTAATTCTATCTCCAGGACAGACCACTGACTTCTCGTTTTGTTAATCCTTTACGGAAATTCTTAATGTTAATCTGATAAAATAAACTGAAAGTAAACGAGAAACGGACTCTCCTTTTTCCATCGCTCAGCTACCTACCATCCTCAATATAGAATTACTGTGCTAGCCAGCATAGTTGATATTTCTCAACAGCTCCTTATGTTAACATTAGATCATTAAATTATTTGGCTACTTTGATATCAGAACATCACGAAATGTATCTAAGTGCGTTTTCTGACATGACTCTGAAGCCAAAACATCATTATATGCTGCATTATCCTCAAATCATGCGTAATGTTGGTCCGCTATGGTTTGTATGTTGCCTTCGATGGGAAGCAAAACACAGACCTTTTAAACAAGCAGCTCGTGCTAATTCACGCAGAAATTTGCCCTTAACGCTTGCCATTAAGCATCAACTTAATATCTGTGCTCGATTCTTATCAAAACGACCTCTTAATGATAAATTTTCTTTCGGAGATATTGAAGAGGTTAATACAATCAGTATTGATAATTACAATTTGTTTAGTGATGTTTTGCCTTCAGACATAAACGAAAAGATAACCATACGTTCATGGGTTAAAATATTTAGAACGCTTTTAAAAAAAGACATGTGCGTTGCTGTAACATATAATGAAGATGATTTACCTGTAGGGGAAGTTCGGGTAGCTCCGGACGGCGGGTATCCCCGGACACTCGAATTTCTTAACAATTAATCCAAAAACAAAAACAAAGCGTCACGCTGAAACATGCTCACAACGCGTAGAAACAAATGCAATTCAGTAGTGGCGTCAGCGCTACGCGAGTTACACTTTATAGTGAAATTGATTATCGCCAACAATCTTTCGTTCGCTCCTATCAAACTTTACAAAAGGATTTTACATATAAAACGTAAGTATTATGACTTAACTTATTGATCACATTATTGATTATTACATATATTTTACGATTATAAAAGCATTATTTGATTCAATTTATATTTTTAAAGGTTATTAATAAAAATGTAAGATGTAGATTATCGGGTAGCCTCGGACGCAATCTGTCGGGTACCCTCGGACACTTTTCTTAGTTTTAAATTTAATAAGCGAGAATAGTTTCTGTACAATTAGCTTTATTTTAAGAAATCTATTAAAAATATTTCTATATTTACAGGAGCAATACAAAAATGCCAAAATTTAAAGGAAGAATCAGTAATAGAGGCAAGTGGGATGAAAATAGAATGAAGGAGGATATCAAATGTGTTAACGAAGGCAAGTTATCAATAAGACTAGCCGCTAACAGATATAATGTGCCACGAAGTTCTCTTCATGACCGTGTTAAAGCAATAATAATTCTTCAACCAAAATTAAGCCGTTTTGATTGCACATTTTCTGAACACCATGCAATGCAACTTCATAATCATATTAAAGAACTAGACAACCGTCTAATGCCATTAACTAGACTGGAATTTTTAAAACTGGCGTTTGATTTAGCAGAAAATCTAAAAATTCCTCATCGATTTAATAAAGAAAAGGGAATGGCAGAAAAAGACTTTTTTTACAGTTTTACGAAGAAATATCCAGATGTTGTTCTAAGAACTCCTGAATCAACTAGCATATCGCGGGCTGTTGGATTTAATAAGCCACAAGTTGACCGTTTTTATGATCTGCTTAATCAACTTCTAGAAAAATACAAATTTCCTGCCTCTCGGATTTACAATGCTGATGAAACGGGAGTATCAAATGTACACAAAAATGATAAAGTCATGTCTACAAAAGGAAAAAAACAAGTCGGCAAATTAACTTCTGCGGAAAGAGGACGAAATATCACATTAATGTTTGCAATGAATGTTACTGGTCATTTCGTACCTCCTCTTTTCATTTTTCCTAGAAAAAAAATGGACAAAAACGGTCGTTTAATGATAGGAGCTCCACCTCAGAGTATCGCAATTCCACATGAGAGTGGATGGATGAATGGTGAGATTTTTTTACAGTGGTTGCAACATTTCAAACAGCATGTGCAGCCTTCAAAGGAAAATCCTGTCCTCTTGATCTTACATTCTTGTTAGATGGGCATGCTAGTCACAAAGAGTTAACAGTAATAGAATATGCTCGCAAGAATCATATTCATATGTTTAGTACGCCGCCACATACTACACATAAACTACAGCCTCTCGATAGGACATTTTTCAAACCTTTCAAATCTGCGTATGCTTCGGCAAGTGCAATATGGATGAGACAAAATCCTGGAGCTAGGATTACTGATTACGATATTGCTGCACTTGTAGCTTTATCCTTTACTAAAGCAGCTAGGCTCGAAATAGCCCAAAATGGATTTAAATGCACTGGAATTTATCCTTTTAATTGTGAAATTTTCAGTGATATCGATTTTTTACCAGCTTCGATGACAAATATTGCTCAGGAACTGATACCACTTTTCACAGAAAATAATTCCAATCAACCTTCTACCAGCCGTGTCACACAGCTTTCTGAACCAGCACTTTCAATCAGCACAGTCAATTTATTAAAACAATTATCACCTCTTCCTGATGCGTCTAAAAAGCATCTTATAACGCGCTCTCGAAAAACGCAAAAAAGTGAAATTTTAACATCTTCTCCACACAAGGATTCTGCAGCGAAAAATAAAGCCCTAAAGGAAAGGACTAAAGGAAAGAAGCTAAACACGAAGAAAAAAATTCAAACTGTTTCTCGTCAAGATCGTGATAAAGATACAGAATGTATCATATGTGGGGAAACTTTTGAAGAAAACTGGATTCAATGCCATAAATGCAAAGAATGGGCTCATGAAGCTTGCGTTGACATTGATCCATCAAATATTTATTACTATTGTGATGTTTGCAAAGCCAAAAAACGCTTAGGCCATCGTTAATAAATATGTCCGGGGCTACCAGCCGTCTTTCCCATTGTCAAAAATTAGAGACTAACATTATCGTATTGTTACTATTTTAATTATTAAAAGATGTTTATATTTTTTTTATTAAAATGATTGAAGAAGTCCTAAAATTAGTCTTAAGTGTGAAAATAAATGTTAAAATCTGTTATTTGTATATTTTTTGTATATTTCATTTAAATGTCCGGGGCTACCCGAACTTCCCCTATTTGGTGAGATACAGTTTGTAATTTATTGCAAGAAACTGAATAATGTATTTTTTATTTTGACTATGTTTCATACCATTACTTATGATGAACATCTTAGCTATGAAGTACATAACACATTTGATTGGAAATTTATTTGTTCTAATGATCTTATCTCAGATATGTCTACTTATTGCAGAATTGCCAGAAGTACATCCACATATATTACATTTCGTTATATGTTAATGCTATAATTTCTTTCATAGTATATAATGTTAAATAATATTGAATACAGAATGATTGAGAACCTCATATCCTTGGAAAAACAATCCTGTTTGCAATCCTGTGCAATCCTTAATAATTACTTACATTAACATTGATGCAAAATTTTAATGGTGCAATTTTAATGTATACTGTAATAATAAAAACTTATTTACTATGTATTTATTTGTCATAATTCTCATTCTATATTTTTTATAAATAAATAGGTTTTTTTATTAAACTATGTGTACAAATAATTTACCATGAGCGTCTTGTAATTAAAGTAAGTGTGACCAGTAAGAATAAATGATGTTCCTCTTAAAAAGAAATTATTCTGTATATAAGAGGAATTGTATATTAAGAACAAAATTTGTAGTATACTTTCAACACGAAATTTCTTTACTTCTAAGAATATCATACGTTTATACTATTTTTCTCTTGATTTTAGAGGAATATATTGAGACCATATATAAGAGTAAAATCCTCTAAGATTTAAAGGATTCCACGTATAACAAAATTACTTTTTTTTGGGTGCTATGAACATCCGATTACCCATAAAATAGGCACGATATATAACCTGTTAGACAGAACATTACGACACTCACATCCAAAATTCCATGAAAAGAACATTCGCTTATGCATTTATTATTAAATAATGATTATCCACTAAAATCTGATTTTCAATCATTTAAATAAAAAAATTAAAAAACATAGTTTGAACTTTTCTCATAAAGAAAAAAGAGAAGAGAATGAAGATTTAGCTAGCAAAAAAAATCAATACTTAGTACTTTCTTACATAAAAAACATTACCACAAAAATATCTTCACATAAAAAATCAGACATAAAATTAGGATTGCAATGCATGAACAAATTAAATAGATTTATTAGAGTATTAAAAGACAAAAACGAAAAAGAAGAAAACAATAATGTATAATAGTATGAGATTATATAGTATAAGATTCTCTGTAAAAACTGTAATGTCTCTTATATGAGTCAAACGAACAGACAATAGAGACAAGATTAAAAGAACATAAATCTAACGTGAGGCTCAATCCGTCGAAACACTCGGTAGTTTCGGAACACATTTTACAATTTAATCATTCTTTCGATTGGGACAATGCGAAAGTGATAGATACAGAATTCAATTTTCAAAAAAGATTAACATCTGAAATAATACACATTAAGAAATAAAAAAACCGTATCAATTTGCATAAGGACTCAGAACATCTGAACAAAGCATATTTGGAGATAATATTAGAGTTTGCCAAATAAATCTATCTTTTTTGCGATCCTGTGTCACAGTTAGAACATTTAGTACATTATATGTTGTTATTCCCCCTTCCACTAAGATTGGATTTCAAAACAATGATGTGATGTCTGGATTGTTCTCGTTTTTAGTGTGTCTTACACTTACCAATAGTTAAGACGCATCCTAATAAGAATATCACTTCTCTGGAGCATTTAGTTTGCAGAATCACAACTATGTTAGTAAGAACTACATTTACACATTAATTTATAAAAAATTATAGTGAATAGTTTGGATTGTATTTGTTACGTTATCTTTACAAAAAAATGATTTATGACTAGTGACAGTTAATTATATCGGACATCACTTCACGGATATTTCCAATCCGGACAAGACTGGCAACATGATTCAGTTGGGGAAAGTAACTTGTGACTACGGAGTTCTCCGAAAAAAGGGAATTTCAGTAAAAAAAAACATGTGGTTTGTCGAATTAGTATCTCGTTATTAATGTTACTGAGGAAGACTTCGTAAGTCGAAACGCGTTTAACCTTTGACATGTATGTATGATTTCTAATATATTTGTTTTGTTTACGGATTTATGACACATATTATTTTTAATCTCTCGCTTGTATAAGGCTTAACTGTTAAATTATTCGAATTAATAAATATTTTCAATGCTCCGATGGTGAAGCATACAGGCGTGAAGTATACATATGCATTGGTGAAAATGACAGGATTAGTGGGGAGCTGGGAAATCGCAATTAGTCGCGATATGCAGATTTTTTAATGCTTTTAAAGTAATATATTGGGTATTGCTTCTTTCAGCACAGATTTTTCGCATTGGTAAATCGTATTCTCAGATATATAGTTAGTCGAATAATCGGTCTTAGAAGATAAGTCAGTAAGAGACAAACACGGGTAATCATGACCGATTCGGCTGACCATGTTATAATTGTGGATGATGAAATTGACGAGGAAAATAAAACACGCTCATGTTATATTTTAGGTTCAAATAAAAGAGATAGAGAATTTTATCCCTTGAGAGCAAATAATAATAATTGATATATGAAAAATCTTCTCTTTGTCAATGAGTAATGATCCAAGATCCCATTTTTGCTCTCACAAACATCTGATGGGCTTCCTCTGCTAGCACAGATTTAATTCTTTTATATAAGGACTCTCTTTGACACAGTTTTTTATGTAAAGGCTGTTTTTTTAAATATATTGTTGCACTTGAAAAGGATCAGAACAAATCGAAACGTTATGAATGTAAATAAAGACATTATATAGCCAGTTTGCTGTCAAATATTATCCTTCTTCTCGAATGATAATTTACTACCCAAAGCTTACGGATTACCAAAGGTTCACAGATTAAATAACCCTTTAAGAATTATTGTTTCATCAATGAATACAGCTCTCTATCCTATTACAACATTCCTACACAAAATAACTTCGAAAAGTATACCACAGAGTGTTAGACATGCGGAGTTTTGATCTATACAAGTCATTAATAGAGAAAAAGGTTAGTAACTTAGAAAGATTAGTAGCACTTTGTTATTTACAAATGTTGGATATATAATATCTTGTAATTGATGAATTAAAAAACAAATGGCAAAATATTAAAAAAGAAATTGACATACCAATGGACTTCATTTGTACAATTTATATTAACATCAACATATTTCACATTCAACATCATTTGTAAACCCATGGTGTTCCCATGGGTTCACTGTCCCCAATGGCTAACATTATATTGCAAGAGAAAATTGAAAGTTTTAAACAATTTAAGACTAAATCTACGATTTTATGTACGTTATGTGTGTATTGATGACGTAACATGCGCTGTTCAAGATAATAAAATTGATGCTTTATTAGATAACTTTAACAAATATCACTGCCTACAATTCACAATAGAACATGAAGAAGACCATTAAACTTTTTAAACTTATCAATTAAAATCATGAACAACAGAATCATAATTAACTGATATCACAAAAAAACGTTTTCAGGAAAACATCTCTCGTATTATTCGCCCAATGTGCCAAATAAAATAGAAATATATAGTTTAGTTGATAGAGCAATACCACTTTCACATGCAATATTTTAAGAAAAGATTTTAGAGACGTACATAAACATCCTTTTAAACAATGGTTTTCCCCTCGATCTAAATAAATCAATAGAATATTCAATAGAATAAATATCAGAATAAAGAACTTATCAATACAAAATTGAACACTACTATAACTAGTCTCAACATGTCCGACACACAGAATAATAGCAGAAAATTTATAACTTTTCCATACATAAAAAATGTATCAAAACGTATTACATTCTCCATAAATAAAACTTTATATATTGATTATATTGCGAGCTACAGATGTTTGTTTAAACTTATTAGGAGATTAAAAAACAAGAACAAACCAACGGCAAGTATTGTAATAATGTAATAAAATAAACTGCATGACTGCAAAGCTTCATATACAGGTCAAACCAAGAGAATGTTAAAGGCAAGATTAAGATAGTATAAATTACCCTCAAAAACATTCGGTTGTGATCATAAAACAGAATTCAACAAACTCATTCGAGTGGAATAATTGCCAAGTACTTAAGAAGTTTCTATAGTAATTGTAAAGGGAGGTGAGAGGGAAGAGAAATTTATTATTCTCTTGCATACAACTTTTAACCTTTAGAGGGCCGGAAAACCAATATTTTGGCGCACCAGAATAACTTGTTCAATTTCTTTTTTTTATTAAATATTAATGTTCTTAATATTATTAGCAATTTTTAATATTATTTAATGTCAATTTGCCCGTCCCTCCCCCACTCACCCCGTACCCCTAATTTTCATGTGAGATATTCTAAAACAAATACATGCTTGATTCGCGTGCGGCTGCAATTATAAACAAATTTATTTTTATTTGGGGTTTTTGAAGTTGCTATTTACTAGTAAAACAATTTGGCAAAATTGTGAATAGCAGATCAAAAATATATTTATTGATTAGGCCTGTCCGTTTATCGTCGTCCGTCCTTGCCATACGTGAGAACGGCGCGTAGGAGCACCTGTCGCCTCGCGTTCTCTTTAGGTCAGGCTCGAGATACACTTATTTTTTTTACTTGTGTTGATACAACATTTTCCGTTACTTTTTATCTTCCTCGTACTTTATTACTTTTGCTATACAATGAATACAGGTGATGACAAAGCTTGGAGTAGTGGAGAGTCAGAGCCTGAAGATGTTATTACAGACAGAACTATTGCTTGTGATGTTGATTTACTTGATAACGAAGGTGATGAGAATATACCAGATGTACACTATGATCCTTATTTTTACCCTTCTATAAAAACTTTTACTGGTGAAGCACATATTCGTGATCACGTGTCTCTAGACGAACTTACTCCATTAGAATGTTTGAAACATTTTTTTAATACATTTCTTGTAAATTTGATTGTAGAACAAACCAATCTTTTTCAAGAACAAAATCCCGAACCAGATCGAATACATATGAAGCCGTGGACTCCTATCACTGAAGACGAATTATGGATAATGATTGCTTTATCAATAAACATGGGTCATGTTGTAAAAGGGCAACTAAAGGATTATTGGAGCCAAGATCCACTGCTGTACACTCCAATATACGGCGAAAGTCTATCTCGAAATAGATATCTTCAAATTTTACGATACCTTCACTTTTCTAATAATGAAGAAGTTTCCAATCATCCTTTGAAAAAAATCAAACCAGTGATAGATCATTTGAAAGAAAAGTTTGGTAATACTATTATTGCTGGTGAAAAGCTTTGCATTGACGAAAGTTTAGTCTTATGGAAAGGGAAGCTAAAATTCAAACAATTCTTACCATTGAAGAGACACCGATTTGGTATGAAGATATTTGAATTAGCGGACTGCCAAACAGGATTTCTCTTAGATTTTATAATATATACTGGCTCAGACACTGATTATGAGAAATTTGATTTAAGCGTTTCTGGTGATATTGTTGCACATTTCATGCAACCTTATTGTAACGAAGGGCGTGTGTTATACACTGATAATTGGTATACATCTCCACAACTGTCAGACTACTTACATGACAGAAATACTGGTCTTTGTGGAACTGTAAAAAAAAATCGTAAAGGAATGCCAACTCTCAGTTCAAAGCTAGATCGTGGTGAAATAGAAGTTGCCCACACCGATTCTTGGATGGTAATCAAATGGATGGATAAAAAGGAAGTTTATGTATTGACAAGTATTCACGAACACCAGTTTTGTAAAACTGGTAGGAAAAACTACAAAACCAATGAAGATATTGTAAAACCCATTTGTATCGTGGATTATAACAAAAATATGGGTAAAATCGATGATATCGACAGACAATTATCTTTGACAGAATCTATTAGAAAATGTATGAAATGGTATAGAAAATTGTTTTTTCATTTAATTGATTTGATGTTGATAAATGCCCACAGTTTATTCAAGATGCTCACTAAAAATGCGATTTCGTTTCCTGATTTTCGATTGAGCGTCGTAAGAGATATTTTGCAAGTAAATTCTCAAGAAGTTTCATCATTTACATCGCCTGATCTTAGACTGAATGGACGACATTTCCCCAGAAAAATTCAAGCTTCAAATGATGGTAAAACGCTATCACGTCAATGTGTTCTATGCACTATACACAAAAAGAGAAGTCGATCATCATATGAGTGTAAAAAATGTTGTAAAACTTTATGCATTGAACCTTGCTTTGAAATTTATCACACTAAACGATCATTGTCGTAATTTATAAAATTAAAAAAAGCAATAAAAGAATTTAAAAAAAAATCAGAAAATAAACAAAAAAACAAAAAAAAAAAAATTAAAATAAAAAAAAGAAACATAATTCTGCCACAGACGGTCCCAAACCCGTGTTCAAAAGAAGAGGGTGTTTCGAAATCATACGTGATGAAAGGGGTAGTTTTTGTAATATTATAGGGGTTATGTCCAGGTGTATTGTGTTTTTGACATTGGATTTTGATTCTACATCGAAAAATACATCGGAAACATATATCTGCACTTCCAACTAAAAAAAATTAAAATTGCGTGATAGAAAGGGTAGTTTTTGTAATTTTATAGGGGTTGTTTTCAGGTTTATTGTATTTTTGACATCAGATTTGGATTCTACGTCGAAAAATACATCGGAAACGCATATTTATACTTCCAAATTGATGTGAAAGAAATTTTATATGCGGGCCGATCCCTTCCGGACCGGAAAGCCAATATATTGGCGCTACCCATGATCGACACTTAGTGTATGGTCAATCCATGATATAAGATACCTTTTTTACCACTTTACTAAGACGGATATGCCCTCTCAAATCCCGACCCTCTAAAGGTTAAACATCAAATATTTATATTTTTCATTTAAATTGTTTCAAATCATTGCAAGAAGATAATGTATTCAACGTAACTGTTAAAATTCTCGAAAAATTTTTCCAATTCGTAAATATTTTTAATTATGTTTTGTAAAGAATTCATAATATCGAAACATATGGCAATGTGAACTGTAAACGTGGCATCACTGCAGCTGTCGTACTTAAAGCTCTTTGGCTTTTCTGATTGGTTGACTTTCACTCGCTATCGCTATTCCCTGTTTCCTATTGCCTGTGTTTTTCATTATGTTTAGGTCTTTAAGGGGATGCTGGAGTCGTCTGTTTTACCTACAAAATTACTAGAATTTTCTAACACACGGCATTTTATATTGGCTGTATAGAATTAAAAATCCTTTTCTAGGATTAAAGTATACACTTAAACGAAGCGCGCTTGCCTCCTATATACATTGAAAAAGAGAAAAAGTAATAAAAAGTATAAATTTACATATCCATTTACCGACTTTTTGAATTAACATGGTCTCGACCTGTCAACTCGTGAAAATATTCGCTTCGTATAAAAGTATGTAGCTTTTATGCATAAAACAATACCCAAGCGCGCTGTAGACGGCCCAGCAGAACATTGTAAAATTGTATAAACTGAGCCCAGTGGTCTAATTAATAAATGCCATGTGTTAGAAAATTTCAGTCCTTATGCGCCCAAAATATCGGTACAACAGAGTGAAAAAAGTAACAAATTTAGTTCATAGATATTGTAGTAGAGGGTGTTGCAATCAGGAGCGAAAATCGCACATCACGCACACGAGGAAAAAGTCCATGTACGTGTGCGCTTGGCGTTCGGCTAGCTTCGGATAGCAGAAGAGCGCAGACATATCTTTCGTCTCCTTCTCTCTCTCTCTCGCTACGGCTGACACGCTTGGCGATCGAGATTCGAAAACTATATTTTTTACAAGGAGATAATCAAGCTTCTCACCTGGGATTTAGCTGAATTTCACATATGTTATTACACACTCCTACTACTAATATATTAACCCTTTGCGTCACAGTGTGCCGCTCAGCGAGTCACCTTTTAGTTAACAGTTTTATAAATTTATAATTTATATTTATCAATAAATGAAAGGTTTTTTTAGTTTTGGTATGTTCCTCATACTGTAACAAGTCTAAAAAAATTGCTGATCCACAAATTGTTAATAATAAAATCATTATAAACAAACGGATAACAAAAAATAATGTTCCTTTTCCAGAAAAAATTAATTTTCTTCATTCATTTTCACTGAACTCAGTTGAAACTCGTTACTTGGGGGTTTTCGGGGTCGCTAAATACGAATCTCGTGTCTGTTTTCCAAAATTCAAAATGGCGGACCCAAGATGGCGGACATAAAATTGAAAATTGACTGAATTCGCTTGAAACTCATTACTCGGGGGTTTTCGGGGTCACTGAATACGAATCTGATGTCAGTTTCAGAAAATTCAAAATGGCGGATCCATTATGTTAGTGTTACTGTGTGACGATCGTCATTTATTTTATTCAATCCCATACTTTCCCGTTGAGGGAATCGTTAGTGTTAGTTTGTCGATCGTCATTTGTTTCATTGAATTCTATACTTACCTTGTTGAGGGAATCGCTACAGTGTATATGTGTGTATATGTGTGTGTGTGTGTGTGTGTGTGTGTGTATGTGTGTATATGTGTGTATGTGTGTGATAATTCAATTTTCAATTTCCATGTCCGCCATCTTGGATCCGCCATTTTGAATTTTGGAAAACTGACACCAGATTCGTATTCAGCGACCCCGAAAACCCCCGAGTAACGAGTTTCAAGCGAATACAGTGAAAAGAAAAATGAGTGACTGAAAGGGTTAATATATTGTGTCTTTAAATACTTTATTATTTACAATATATTAAACCTTTCACAAAAAATATTAAATTTATATAATATTTTTTAAGAATTTATAGGAATGCATAAAAGACACATTAAAAAAAAAATTTAAAAAAGGAATGTTTCGAACTCGAGATCTCCAGCGTTCTAGTCGCTCGATTTACTAACGCGACCACGCTCATTGCTTGAAAATTAGGTTTATCGAATCGGTAGATTACGTACATGACTTTACAATTATTTCTTGTAAAATAATAGTACGAGTTATTGTATCATATTTTATATTAATAGGAGAGATATCAGTATGTAACAACATACTGAAATTTAGCTAAATCTCAGGTGGGAAGCTTGACCATCTCCTTGTAAGAAATAATAGTTCTCGAATCTCGATCGCCAAGCGTGTCAGCCGTAGCGAGAGAGAGAGAGAGAGAAGGAGACGGAAGATATGTCTGCGCTCTTCTAGCTAGCTGAGCGCACACGTACATGGCTTTTTACTCGTGTGCGCGCTACATCACGCACACGAGGAAAAAGCCGTGTACGTGTGCGCTCGGCGCTCGGCCAGCTAGAAGAACACGGACATATCTTCGTATTATAAATTTTTATACATACATACATACATACGCGCGCGCGCATGCACGCACGCACGCACGCACGCACGCACGCATGCACGCACGCACGCACGCACACACACACATATAGGTTTAAAAATAATTTCATTGGATTAATAAGATATTTGCGATTAAAATCACACTAATAAGCACGATCCAGTGAGAAGAGATTTTCGAGTCGACATCGAATTGACGTCGAATTGATGTAAATTGCATCAATCGATATTAGCTTGATATCGATTTGATGGTCATTTCTTACTGGGGATATAAATTGGATAATTTTTAACTAGATTAACCATACATATTTAATTAAAAGTAATCCGATTTATATCATGTTTGGTGTCATTTTAATCGTGAAAATCTCATTAATCCATTAAAATTATTTTTAAATCAATAAAATGAAAAATAAATGTTCTAGGTTTCATTTAATTCGATGTTTACTTTTCATTGATAAGTAAGCTCTTTAAAATCCTTCGATGCTGGAGCTTGAGGAAAGCGAGAGAGAGAACGAGTAAGGAGCAAGCGAGATGGCCAACATCAAGAGAGTTCCGAAGTCTCGACGCGAGCCTATCTTAATCTCCAATCTTTCGTATTATATTTCATCTTACTATAGAAAATAAAATTTTTACATTTCGCATTTTGTCGGTCCGAAAATAATTGTAATGGATTAATAAGATTTTTGCGATTAAAATGACACCAAACACGACATAAATCGAGTTACATAATCAAACTATATTAATTATTTATCAATTTAATTTATTAATTAAAAATTATTCGATTTATGTCGTGTTTAATGTCATTTTAATCGCAAAAATCTCATTAATCCATTGATTTTAGGAGAGTGTCGAGAAGTTTATGTTGATGCAGCCGCACTTTATGTTGAACGTTATCCAAACAGACGGCACCCGAGTAACGTTACTATCCGAGATCTTACTCGTAGGGCTCGGGATGGACAACTCCGTCGAGAACGTCGTCAACACGAATATAGAGAAAATGACAATCGCGTTGTTACGGTCCTTGCATTAATCCACCTTAATCCTCACTATAGTTCTCGGTAAATTGTAAAAGAACTTGGAATACCAAAATCAACAGTTCTTAGAATTCTCCATGCCCAGAGGTATCATGCTTACCATATTTCATTAACTCAGGAACTAACGCTTCGGCAATTCGCACAACGTCTTCAATTTTGTCACTGGGCCGTACAGAATCCAGAGTTATTTACTTTTGTTATGTTTTCAGATGAGGCAATATTTAAAAATATTGGAGAACTAAACAGACATAATAACCATTACTGGTCAGATGTGAATCCACACTGGCATAGAAGCGTTGATAACCAACATCGTTGGAGTCTAAACGTTTGGTGCGGGATCGTAAATGGCTATCTTATTGGCCCTTACTTTTTTGACGGCAATGTAAATCAACATAATTTTTTAGAATTATTGAGAGACCATTTAACTGGCTTACTTGAAGATGTTGATTTGGAAACAAGGCGAAGAATGTGGATACAATTAGATGGTGCAACACCGCATTTTGCACGGATTGTAAAAACATTTTTAAACGAACAATACCCAAACCGGTGGATTGGACGCGGAGGTCCCATTGCATGGCTTTCTAACTCACCTGACCTAACTTCACCTGATTTTTATCTTTGGGGATTTCTGAAAAACGTTTGTTTTGAACAGTAGCCAACAACAAAAGAAGAAATGATGGAGCGCATAAGAAGAACTTGTGCATCGATTCCAAGACATGTCCTGCTTCCACTGTAGCACATTTTTTGCGAAGATGTCAATTGTGCATTGAAGCGAATGGTGCTCAGTTTGAGCACTTACTTAATGGCTAAGTTAACAGTCAAAAGTGAGAGGCAAGGGGACTCACTCTAATCAAGCACCCCGAATCGTGAGAGGCAAGGGGACTCACGCTAATCTAGCACCCCGAAGGGAACATAGTCCTATTACGTCCACGTCGTTGTTCCTGGGTAGCGCAAAAAATAGGAAGTTAGCGCACTTAACATGTGGGATTTAATTGTTTCAAGAAAAATAAGCGACTAAACCTGCTGGTAAATATGGTTTCTA
Organism: Crematogaster levior; assembly: GCA_901521435.1. Lineage (NCBI taxonomy): Eukaryota > Metazoa > Arthropoda > Insecta > Hymenoptera > Formicidae > Crematogaster > Crematogaster levior. The sequence continues at coordinate 31,005 of CABEGB010000015.1, forward strand.
GGTAATGGGTGAGTTAAGGGATACGTAGGTTAGCTCGCTTGTGGTGTAGAATCAAATAATCTTAAGAAAAAAAAGCGACTAAACTCGCTGTTCCCAGGGTCTAGTGGGTAGGACTACTTGCGATTTGGTAGAGGTGGTTTCTTGTAGGCATTGGGTGAATTATCAAAGGTTTTGCTTACAAAATAACTCTGACCTTAACACAACCTTCAGAATCGAGTCGAAGGTCAAAGTAATAATTGGTACCAGGACATAATCCTCTCCATCCCATGCAACTTTTGTCGGAAATATTTGGCTGTTTTTAAACTCTAAACACCTATTTTTCAACATTTTTAGCAAATATGGCCTTTATCTGACCTGGCCGTGACCTTGAAAGATTCAAAAATATTTCTTTTCAGTGTAAAATTTCCCGCCCTTTTCAAATCCAGGGTCAAAAGTAGGTGTTCCCATTTAAAAAAATCACTTAGACCTTGAAATGACCTTGAAAATGAAGTTCAAGGTCATGGCCATTGATACCATTAGTTGACCCCCTTTGCCCCCTACAACTTTTGTCTAAAACATTTTCTTGTATCTCACCAACATTCCGACATATTTTCCATTATAGATTAAAATGGTCCACCCTGTATATGTACGTATGTACGTATGTACTAGGGCTATACATTTTAACCGGTTAAACCGGTCAAAAAAGTTAACCAGGCTAATTAATTAACTAACCACCAGCTTAGCCAGTTAACTTAAATTAGCTAAGCTAATTAGCTAATGGTTAAACTGACTAAAAGGCTAATATTTAAGAAATCAATTTATTAACTATACAAATTGCGATAGCAAGATTTGATTTACGATCCTTTTTGAATTACGCGATAGTAGTTAAAGTAAGTACACTGAGGACTATTAATGCCTGGGTCACTATTTTTTCATAGTGGTTAGTAGAAGTGTACCAGGCATTAATGGTCCTCACTGTACATACCAATAAAAAATTTTTGAAATGTGTAGTACATAGTTTAGCCTACAGATGCTACTAATTCTTTATTCCCGATCATCTATTCGTACACATATAAACTACTTGTTTAAAAACATAGATATATTACATATAGATAGAGCTTTGTAAATCTTACTGCGTGCCAAGATAAAATTATCTTTTCCTCCCTCGCGCATGTGCAATCGCGCATTTATCTTCTGTTTATCCATGACAGCCAAGGATATAACCTAATTTTATGTAAAACGATGCGCGTCCGCCGAGATAAATATACGAATGCGCATGCGCGAGGGAGGAAAAGATAATTTTATCTTGGCACGTGTTGCACTATAGCAAAAATGGTACAAAGCTCTATCTATATGTAATATATCTATGTTTAAAAACTACATTTGAGTAAATTATTTTTTAAAATGTCATCATTGTGGGATCATTTTATTCGTCTTACAAGTGGAGTTGCTAAGTGTAAATATTGTAATATTCAATATAATATAAAAAAAACAACTTCATCATTAAGATATCATATAAAAAATAAGCACCCGGAGAAAGATCGAGTTGTTAATTCGGTTCAATCTGATTCTGAGTCACGGTATGTAAATTAAAAATTTCTACGTCAAATACATTACATGTCATAATAAAATATATTCAATTAAAAAAAAAATTAAGTATTTTTATTTTGGTTTATAAAGAATGTCAAATAATTAATCTAAAATGAATACATGTAATAGATCCGAAGATGAAACCGTTCTGAGTACTCCAAATAATTATAATAAACGACGAAAAACTTCGAATGCACTAGATACTGAACCAGGGCCAAGCACTGAAGAAGAAGTTGATAAGCGACGTAAAATACCTACGAGAAAATATTACACACGTAACGTGAGTAATTATGTTGAAAAATTGAGTTAATTGATAGAATGCCACACTGATAGAAAAAGTATCTTGAACCAAGAAAATTATTTTGAAGAATTTTACTGTCTTGAATCAAGAAAATAATTTTTTGAACCAAGAGAATTTTACTCAAACCAAGAAAAAATTCTTGACTCAAAAATTTTTCCACTTGATTCAAGAGAAAGAAATTCTTCAAAATGATTTTCTTGGTTCAAGATTTTTTCTCTTGAGTCAAGATATTTTTTCTATCAGTGCACGTATTTTGTCTAACTTACAATATTTATTCTGTATTTAAAAAATTGTATCAAATCCATTGATGTTATTTGTTTTTTTTTGTTTTTCTTATAGAATCCAAAGTCCGAAGCTATTACTATGTCTCTCGTTAAAATGATTGCAATGGATATGCTTCCATTATCGTTTGGAGAAGGACCTGGACTTGTCACATTTCTTCAAACTGTTTGTCCCGATTATACTATACCAAGTATTACTGTTATTAAAGATCGATTAAACGGTATATATGACGCTGTTCGCAATAAATTAGTTTCGACTTTAGATCATTTTCCACATATATCTATTACAACCGATGGTTGGTCATCACGTGCTAATACATCATTTGTAACAATCACAGTGCACGCTATTGATGATCAATGGAACCTTCGTGCATTCACACTGGATACATTAGAAATGTCCGAGAGTCACACCGCAAAGAATACATATAATCATTTGAAAAAAGCATTATCTGACTGGAATTCTTATGAAAAAGTAACTTCTGTTGTCCACGATAATGCACCTTATATGATTGCTGCTATCCGAGATTATTGGGACGATGAACATGAATTAGGAGTAAGTGTTCGCTGCTTCTGTCATTCATTACAATGTGTAGTTGAAAGAGCTTTGAAAGAAGAAGTTTTAAGTCAATGTCTACACAAAATTTCTGCTGTAGTTGGTCATTTCAAGCACTCAAACAAAGCGAGTATAGCTCTAACTTCTGCTCAGAAACGATTTCATCTGCCAGAACATCATTTAATAAGTCACTGTGTAACTCGCTGGAATTCAGCTTTTGCAATGATCGATCGTGTAATTGAGCAACGTGAAGCAATCACATATGTTTTGTTGGATAAGGAAGTGACGACTCCAGAATCGACGAAAAAATTGCTTTTGACCAACGTTGAATGGGTTTATTTACAAGATGTGAAGAAGATATTAGAACCATTTAATGTGGCTACGAGATTAATGTCTTCTGAATCACAATCAACCATTTCAATGGTGCGGCCAACAGTCTTTTCAATTTTGAAAAAATTTTTACAGTCGAAAGATGATGACAGTGACGACATTATGTTATTAAAAGAAATATTAGAGGAAGAGTTGAGAACTCGATTTCTAAAAACAACAAATATTGCAGTGTGTGGACTTGCCTGCTATTTGGATCCTCGGTATTTATTTTCTTAATATAGACTTCTCAATGAAAAATCCTACACGCATGTAAATGTGCTCTATTTTTGACGGATCTTCATTTGACAACTATTTTTGACTATATCAATTAACTGTAATAAATTCTATTTCATGTTTTAGGTATAAAGATTTGTGTGATGAAACTAAATTGTACCGAGAAAAAGTTAAATCAAAATTGTTAGAAATAATAACTAAAGAAAACACTCATCATGATATTAGAACCTCGGCCAAAGATCAAAGGGAAAAAGATCTGGAATATCTTTTTGATGCTGAACGTGGTTTATCCGGTGATCTGGAAAGAACACTCAGTTTTGAAAATAAATCTGCCATTGAAAAAGAGATGGAAAAATATGATAGAGAGTTAACCATCCCAAAAGGGGATAATCCTTTGCTGTGGTGGAATTCCAAACGTCATAAGTACCCAATTTTGGCTATTTATGCAAGAAGATATTTGGGCATTCCATCTTCGAGTACACCTTCCGAGCGAGTATTTTCGACAGCAGGAAATGTTATTTCAGCTAAAAGGAGTTGTTTATTACCAGAGAACGCCAATTTATTGATATTCTTGTATCAAAATCGTAATATTTTGGAAGAAATAAATTAAAATATTACATACGATTAGACAATTTCATTTAGTATTAATTTCAATTGTTTATGTAAAAAATTATATTAAGCGTGTGCTTCGTTTGATTCTATCAAATTTTGAGTCCAATTTTATGATCACTTTATAATTGTTAAATTTTAACATCGAATTAACTTTTTAGATGGTTTAACCATTAGCTGATTAGCTTAGCTAATTTAAGTTAACCGGTTAAGCTGGTGGTTAGTTAATTAATTAGCCTGGTTAACTGTTTTGACCGGTTTAACCGGTTAAAATGTATAGCCCTAGTATGTACGTATGTACTTATGTTATGTACGTATGTACGTATGTACGTATGTACGTATGTATGTACGTGTATGTATGTATATGTATGTATGTATGTATGTACGTATGTATGTATGATACAAATTTATAATGCGAAGATATGTCTGCGTTCTTCTAGCTGGCCGAGCGCTGAGCGCACACGTACAAAGCTTTTTCCTCGCGTGCGTGATATAGCGCGCACACGAGGAAAAGGCCATGTCCGTGTGCGCTCAGCTAGCTAGAAGAGCGCGGACATATACGTATATCTTCCGTCTCCGTCTCTCCTTCTCGCTATAGCTGACACGCTTGACGATCGAGATTCGAGAATTATACAGGGTGTCCCAGACTTCGCGCACCATAGGTAAATGGTGAGATTCCTGAGATCATTTCGAGACGAAAATTCTAATACCAAAATATCGAGGGTACTATAGTTTTTAAATAAGAAGGGTTTATAGTTGACTAATCAAGTCGTCCGAAATTCGCGCGCTCAGGCATGGCACACTGTACAGTAGTGAAGGTGTTTTCAAGCCCCAATTCTATTCTCGAAATTGATAATTTTGCATACGTTGTTGTTATAATTGTTTCTTATTTTATTGTATTTTATTGTATTTATGTTATAATTATGATAATTCATGTTATAATTATGATAATTAATTAATAGTAAAATATGTCAGTATTGACTTTGGAACACGAACTGTCAAAGCTGTCACATGAAGTGTATCGTAAATAAGTGACAATTTCACATGACAAAATGTATAAAATTAATATCAATGAATAATTTTTTATTTACGACTGCTACGGCTATAAAGTTCTCATTTGTAAAATAATCTCTTAAAAAATTTATGTAAATATTCCCTGTTAGCCTTAATTTTATAGTCGTAGCAGCCGTAAATAAAAAATTATTCATTGATATTAATTTTACATTTTTGTCATGTGAAATTGTCACTTATTTGCGATACACTTCATGTGACAGCTTTGACAGTTCGTGTTCCAAAGTCAATACTGACATATTTTACTATTAATTAATTATCATAATTATAACATGAATTATCATAATTATAACATAAATACAATAAAATATGTAGAAATAAGGAAGAATCGACGAGCGGCTAACAAAAAGAAATAAAAAAAGGAAAAAACTCGTATTTATAATGAGTCTTACAAATAAAGAAAAAATTAAACAAGTATGATTTATTTAAAGTAGTGTTATTAACTAAAGACTAATTTTTGTTAAAACTAATGATCTGGAACGTAATTAATAATTCAGTTAATTAACATAATTGAACTTTACTGAATAATTAAGGCAATAACATTAATAAACATAAAACTAAATTAACATAGAAATCTTTTATATTTAAAGTAAATAAATGTCTCAATTTCAATAAGGTACTAGAAAAGAAATAAGAATAGTAAACAGCTTAAAAATAGATAGTTCAGTGACCTTATGATTAAAGATTATATTTATAGTACCTTACATTTATCTTATTGTTAAAGAAAAAAACTGTGTCCTGTTGAAAATCGAGTAGATTATTGAAAGGAAGTTCTATGATATTCAACTCAAGACTTTATTGCAGGTTCAAACAAACAACTTTATCAAGTGAACCTTGCATAAAGAGAAAGAGAATCTAAAGTTATTCTTGCGAGCTCGAGCAGTCACTTTTGGTGAGCTCTACACAGAATGACTTGTGTGAATATTTAATCTTGTAGGCTCGAACAATTGCTTCCCGTGAGCCTTACAAAGACTGAGATGAGAAAGATTTCTTCTGCAGGCTCGAACTACGACTTCCGGTGAGCCTTACAAAGACTATGATGAGCGAGATTGCTTCTGCAGGCTCGAACACTGACTTCCAGTGAGCCTTGCCAGGATTGCGAATGAATGAACTAAAAATGCAATCGTATTAGCAAGAAAGTAGTATCACGTTAATACTGAGTGTAATCTGGCCTGTAAAGGCCGACCCGACAACCACGGTTGTCAGGAGAAGTAGTTTCGACCTTAGCCGAATGCCTTCTTGAAACGGTGAGGAAGGTCTCGAATCTCTGTGATCCTTAGTTTGACTAGACTGTCCACGACTCTTCCTTCACAAGGCTATGTCTCTGCTGATGGATCGCCTTTGTTCAACGTAATGAGACTTTTCCAAAGAAAATACAGCGTACGACTTGCAAACCAAAAGAAGACAAAACGAGTGCGTAGCACACGGAACTAACTGCGTAACTGAACTAAAACTGTAAAGAAGTGCGTAGCACAGCGGGGCAAGCGGAGGGAGAAGCACCGCGCCTCCTCTGACGATCTCGATCCTGCCCTTCTCATTGGCGGATGCATACGTCGATTGAGCTTTTTGCTCATTGCTTGGAAAGTAGGTTTATCGAATCGGTAGATTACGTACATGACTAACTTTACAATTATTTCTTGTAAAATAATGGTACGAGTTATTGTACCATATATTATATTAGTAGGAGAGGTATCAGTATGTAACAACATACTGAAATTTAGCTAAATCTCAGGTGCGAAGCTTGATCATCTCCTTATAAGAAATAATAGTTCTCGAATCTCGATCGCCAAGCGTGTCAGCCGTAGCGAGAGAGAGAGAGAAGGTGTCGGAAGATATGTCTGCGCTCTTCTAGCTAGCCAAGCGCACACGTATACGGCTTTTTCCTTTCCGAGCGCGTCAGCTATAGCGAGAGAAAAAGAAGGAGACGGAAGATATGTCTGCGCTCTTCTACTATCCGAAGCTAGCCGAACGCCGAGTGCACACGTACATTGGCTTTTTCTTCGTGTGCGAAAGCGTAGCTTGGAGTTTATCGATAATGTAGAAAATCGACGGATTTAAAAACTCCGGTAAATTACCGACATTTTTAGTTCCATCTAGATGATGGCGCTTTCCCGTCGGAGTTCGGCCGTCTCTACAGCATCCCCTTAAGACGATGAATCATAGACATAGTAACATAGACTGCTTATGACGCGATGAAACCCTAAGTGGGGGTTCCTCCTGAGAGAAAGAGATAACATGAATAGTAGGATATCTGTCTCTCTTTGGTGAACGTGACCTATAGCATAACCTGCGCGCAGTATACGTGCAGTGTATGATAAGGTCATCGACATTATTTAATTTCTGCATCAATTTTAATATTTCTAATATCATTATTGTTTATGTCCATACGAGTATTGTATTTTTCACATCGGTTTTTATTATTTTGAATATTCTGTACTTCCAACTGTTATTACTTCTCAACATCTGTAATGTTTATATGATTTTATTATTTGACACATGACATATATCTATTTATTATTTACTGTGGTATGTTTTGACATTGGTCTATCTCGCGTAGTTATAACAGTCGCTTACTAAATGTCTGTATAATGTGTCCTACACGAAAAGACATTGCTGTTTTTTAATTTGAATTTGACTGTGTCTGCAATACACAAAAGAATATGTACGTTTTAAAATTTGCTTAGTTATAATAAAGTTATAATAAAAATAAAAAAGTACACACTTTGATTTGTTACTGACATCCCTCGACTTAATTAGCTTCTAGATTGATGTAGTTTGAATGCAATGTCAACGAGACAGATATCATTGTGCGTCCATCTTCATAGTTATATGTAAACTTTACATTCTTGATAAGGACCCAAACTAGAGGTTAAAACGTAGTGTTCATAATAAAATTATCCAGACGGGTCAAAGAAAAATTGAAGTCCGTTTATTAATATTCACTGGCAAAGGAAAGTTTTGAATGTGATAATTATATACATATATTACTTTGTTGCAGCTAAGGTGATGACAAGGAATAAAAATTAGCGAATATTGACGTTCTTTGATAACCTTAAAAAAACTCGATCTGTATTGCATCATTCGTTCAATATTTTATATTGTTTCTGCGCAAACATATATACATATATATGTATTTATAATATATGTATATATATATTTTTTTATTTGTAACAAAAAATTAATAAATACATTTTACCAAAGAGTACAAAAACGTTAAGTGTTTAAATAAATAAATATATATGTATGTAGTATTTAAGATTATTAAAAAAATGAGTTTCTGGCGTTTCCAGAAGTTACTTTAACCGTCCTTTTATATTTTTTCATATTCATTTATATTCTTTATGTTACGTCGTATTCATTTATATTTTTTATGTTACGTCATATTAAATTATATTCTTTATATTACCATCAACAAGAGATGTTAATCTCTTTTAAAGCCGCGTATATTGCACGCAGGTTACACTATAGGTCACACCAAAGAGAGACAGATATCCTACTATTCATGTTATCTCTTTCCCTTAGAAGAATGCCTCCTATCACTTCATAAACAGTCTATGTTACTATGTCTATGCGATGAATATAAAATCGGCCTATGAATACGAAAGGCCTTCATTTGCACACAGTATAATTAGACACGATGCTATTGTGTACCATGCTATTAGACACATAAAGTTGCGCACCGTTCGATTGGACACGTAGAAATTGCGTACAGTACAATTGGGCACCGTTGCTTTTGGACACAACACATAGATAATTATACAGTTTAGGCTTCTCACCAGAAATCAGTGAAAATAGGCTTATTCAATGTGTTTTTACTCAAAACGAAACTATTATTTAATATTGTTATTTAAAATTAGCGAAGATAATTGATATAAATTGTATCAGTTTCAAAAAATCAGTATATAAAATTTCATATTAAAGTGTCATAAATATTCTTCAAAAGTACGTGGTTCTTTGTCAATTCCAGTATTCTCATTGCAAAAATCATAAGTAGGAGAAGTATATCCGCATTCTAGAATATTCATAATCAAGTTATATCAGTCATCTTTTATATCTTCATGTTTAATATCTTTATTGTAACTTTCTAAAGTATTTTTAATACTGATGTATTTTAAATCAATATTTTTATAACACTATTTTATTTTTATCCAGAAAATATACTGGAAAATATACTAAAATTTAATTATTTAACTTGAAGATATTCAATATATACACGATACAAATATTAAAATTATTATACAGGGTGTCTCACTTAACTTGAAAAATAAGCAAAGAAATTTCGCTAGCTCAAAAAAATCGGATGTAGTACCAACATGACGAGTGCCCAGTTCACAATATATTAATAGCCCGTCAAGTATTAGGTGAAAAGTTTCTTTAACTAATTGTAAGAGTTGGATCGGACGCGATGTCTACATGACCAGGAAATACTACATGACCAGCTTGTTCGCCGATCTTACGCCACTGGACGTGCGTAAACTTCTTTCTGTGGAAACTATTAAAGTAACTTATTTCCGATACGACAATATTTCAACACCAGAAAATATGAAAGAATATATTAAAACGGCATGTTAAAAAAACTACTCATTAATCGAGAAACCATAAAGAAGATCAGAGAACCGTTTATTTATCGATTATAAAAAGGTATGATATCAATGAATATTATTCTGAACATTTATTAAAATAATTTTTTAAACAAAAATATATCCAAAAAATTGTGGACTCTTGATATAATTCAATCCATTTTCTTTTACTTGTCTCTGAATCGTAGTTGTTTCATTATTTACATCTGACCATACATTTCTAAATTTTTCATACTCAAGGTCAAGTGAAGGTTATGTTATTATAGGTCATTGGATTCATCTTGATCTCAGGTATTTTGTCACGATGATAAAAATATGTAGTCACATTTTTAAAAATGTTGATGACCTTAAAATCTAAAAAAAATATGACCTTGCTAAACATTTCTTTCTCATCATAATATTGGCCCTTTCAAACATAAATTTTCCCTCTGCCTTTTTTTTCATATCATCAAAATCAAGCGAGATATTTAAGAAGCTCAAGTTAGGTCGGATATCCTGTATATACAGGGTGATTCAAAACAACCTTTTATTATTGAAATGTCGTATTCCTGAGTGAATTCTGAGAATAATTTTTCCTTCACCAAAATTTTCTCCAAAGCCTAGTTTTTGAGTTATAAAGAAAAATAATTAATTAACGAATTACGGAATGAGTACAGAAGATAGGCAAGGGCGACGCAACTCACCATCCGACGCAGGTGATTACGTGGGGCGCTATCGCTAGACGTATACGATACACAAAACACACACGCACATGACACATTCTCTTTCTCTCTCTCTCACTCACTCACTCTCACTCTGACTTATTCTCACTCTTGTTCACTCACTATTTATTTTTATAATTGAAAAACTAAGCTTAGGAGATAATTTTGCAAAGAATTGAGTCAGGAATACGACATTTTTCTCAATCACTTACCTGTAGAGATGCGATAACTTCGTGTTATTGTAGGTCCTAGAGAGATGGATGAGTCGTAATCAATATTTCTTGTTACTTCCACAACTTTTATCATCATCATCATCATCAGCTAACGTCGTGTTCGACGTGTGGTGACTGATAAAGTAGTATTATCCTCTAATTGTTCAATTGCTCTTCTAATTGTATTGCGTCATCTTCCTCGATCTTGTGATAAACTATTGGCGGTTTCTATATTAAGATTTAATAATTTTGTTATGACGTCGGTCCATCTAGTGGCGGATCTCCCCCTTCTACGCTTGCCTCTAGTTTTTCCTTGGACAACAAGTCTTCCCATATTATTAGAACGTATGACATGACCGTAGTACTTAAGAATTCTTTTATATATCATAGATGACATATAATGACAGTCTTTGAACTGGTTGGATTTCTTGTAAGATGGACGCATTTGTTCTCTTTGCTGTCCAAGGCACGCGTAGTCTCCTCCAACACCACATCTCAAATGCATCAATCCGTCGATCAGCTTCCCTGATAACCCATGTTTCAGATGCGTATCCAAAAACTGAGAAAACCAGCGTTTGTACGAGTTTGATCTTAGTTGATTTTGTGACATTTTGGTCTTGCCAAATTTTGAGCTGTGTCATCGCTGTTCTGCCAAGTTGTATTCTGCGTCTTATTTCTGGCTCTATTGAACCGCTCTCATGGATGACTGCGCCCAAGTAGACAAATGATTGTACGATTTCGCAGTTGGCTATACATGTGGGTTTATTGACTATTGAGTTACCACGGTCAAAGATCATAATTTTAAACTTTTCGTAATTTATTTTAAGTCCGTACTCTTGTCCATAGTGTGCCACTCTGTCTATGATCTCTTTCATTCCTTGCACACTACCTGCCACTAGCACAGTATCATCCGCAAATCGCAGATTTGTTATTTTAGTACCTCCAATAGACATACCTTTGTTCCAGTTTTTCAGTACCACTCTCATCACATATTCACTATAAATGTTATACAGGATAGGTAAGAGAATACACCCCTGTCTCACCCCTTTTTGAGGTTTATATGAGCTTGATAATGCTATTGTCAACTCTCACCAATGCAGAACCATTGATGTAGATTGGTAATAAGCTCAATGAGGTGTTGTGGTATTCCCATCGTCGCAAGGACTTTCCACAATTTTGGCCATTTAACGTTATCAAAGGCCTTTTCGAAGTCAACGAAGCATATGAATAAAGGCAAGTAATCTTTCGAACTTTTTCGGTGTGTTACGCAGGTTTAGAATTTGTTCTCTACATCCTCTGTTTTTCACAAAACCAGCTTGTTCTGGGGCTATTTGTGGTTAATATAATAAGCAAGTCTAGCTTAAAGAATATAGAGCACAACTTTGCTGATATGTGGTATTAGTGACAGAGTTCTATAATTACTGCATACTGCATATATTAGTCGGGCCTTTTTAATTTAATGGAATGGTTGTTGATACCGTCCATTCTTTTGGCTAATCACCTGATGTCCATATGTTGTTGTTACATAAATCATGAATAAATTTTATCGCCTCAGGGTCCAATTCCTTGATTACGTCTGCAGTAATAGTGTCTATACCGGGTGCTTTGCCCTTCTTCATTTTGCGTATTGCTTTTTCCATTTCTTCTAGCAGTATGCCTGGTTCTCGTTCTGCTCCTGCAATAGAGGGAATGATATTCCCTGGGTCGGAATACAGTTTTTCACAGTATTTTCTCCATGTTTCCGCCACTTGCTCAATATCTGTTACTTGTTTTCCCTCATCATCTTTTATGTTCCAGATTTTTGGTTTAAACTTTTTTGTTAAAGTTCTGATTATATTGTATAGATCTTTAGGGTTATTATTTTCTGCATGTTGTTCAATCTTTATGCATAGATTATCAATAAATTGGTTCTTATCGTTTCTGCAGAGAGTTTGAATTCGTCTACTTAGACATCTATACTCCTTCAACTTTTCAGCATTGCCTTTAATCAATCTTCTCTCCTCTATGACTTTTAGCGTTTCTAAGGTAATCCATAGTTACTTAGGTGTGCCTACTGGATTCTTTGCAGATTTTCTTACCGCTCTCAGAATACTCAATTTTAATTTTTCCCAAGCTTTGTCTACATTTCGATCTTTAAATGTTCTTTTATTATCTGATGTAATTTCATTTTTCAGAGCTTCATTAAATTTTTTAGCATCGGTTATAGTCGACAGTTTTTTGCTTATCGTGGATTTTCTGCGTTTGAATTTCAAGATGAACTCAGCGATCAATAGTTGATGATCCAAATCGCAATCAGCAGACGGGCGTGTTTTCACATTACGTATAGCGGTACGCCATCTCGATTTTATTAGGATATAATCAATTTGATTCTTGTGCCTTCCGCCAGATGATGTCCAAGTAAACAAATGTCTTTTATGTTGTTGGAATAAAATATGTACAACCATAACCAAAAATCAGTCGACTGCTTGCTGTCGCCAAGTAAACACGTGTCGTGTGTTGTGTATCATGTGTATTTCTTTGAGTGATTTTCAGTCAAAGAATTACTTGGTGGTGATCGATAGTGATTAGTGATCGAGTGAGTGAAACGTGAGTGAAAATGTGTGAAACGTAAGTTTATAAAAAAAGAATAGTTTGTGTTTAATTACTCAGCTGTGAATTGTCAGTGGGAACGGGATTTAATATTGTAAGAGAGAACTCGTGTTGCGTAAGCTACTTCTTTTCATTTCTACTGTTCTCTCTCTCAAGCCTTGTAGACTGCACGCGCTGCGGTTGCTAAGCGCGTGATTGGTAGTTGCGGCGCTATGCGAAAGCGCTAGCGCGGTGATCGCTGATTGGCCGTTACCGTTGGACCGATCACGGGGTGCAGGCATGAGCGTGCATGCCTGGCGTTGTTGGCCTTCGGCCGTGATACTGTGAGCACCAATAAATCTTTGTGTGTTATTGTTATAAAGTTCTTGGTTCGTCACCCCTTCGTTCCTCAATCAGCCTTTTAAGTCTTGGTCATCCACACAACCCACATCCTTACAATATAATACATAAAAGTTGTGGAAGTCACAAAAAATATTGATTACGATTCATCCATCTCTCAAGGACCTACAATAACACAAAGTCATCGCATCTCTACAGGTAAGTGATTGAGAAAAATGTCGTATTCCTGACTCAATTCTGATATTTCTATGCAAAATTATCTCCTAAGCTTAGTTTTTCAATTACAAAAATAAATAATAGTGAGCAGGGTTGGGTTATTCGACCATTTTCTAAAATTTTTTACATTTTATAGTATTTTACTGTAAAATACGTCAAAAACGTATAATACCCAATGACGTATATACCTAGACCAAGCATTCTGCTCGCAGAGTAAAGCCGGAAGTTGGCAGTTTAAAACAGAATGAGAACGTTGATTTGCCCCTAGTGCTTTCTCATTTTATCACATAGAAACAATATGGCCGCTGTCAAGCTGTCAAGTGCTATAAAAAGTGGTGCAGAATTAAAGGAATAAAATCGTAAATTTTATTAATCTTAATATAACATTGATATTTGTAGTATTTTATATTGTGTGTAAATAATCCTTGTACAAATATAGTTAGATTTATTATAATACATTAAGTTGGGTTAGGTATTAGGTGTACAAAAAAGTTGTGAGCTTTAGATTTCATACAACCAAAATAACAATTTAAATTTTATATATCTTCCCGCCCTTTTGCGGTATTAAAGCGTTGACATTTGGCCTTCTAAAATGCCATACGGTTTGGCGTTTGATGCACATAACCTCAAAAATCAGTAGTGTTCACGATGGTAATAACAAAAGAGCATATTCGATTTTCCATCCACTTCGCGTTTCATCTGAAGAAAAATGCTGCTGAAGCCACTGCAATGATATGTGCTACATGGAGAGAACGCTGTAAGTCATACTACATGTAAAAGATGGTATCAAAAATTTCGTCAAGAAGATTTCAGTCTTAAAGATGAACCGCGTGCTGGACGCCCTGAAAAGATTGAAACGGACGAATTGCAAGCACTGCTGGACTCTACGCAAACTGAAAAGGAGCTTGCAGAACAGCTTGGCGTTACACAGCAAGTCATTTCCGTGCGTTTACATACGATGGGAAAGGTTCAGAAGGAAGGCAGATGGGTTCCGCATGAATTGTCCGAAGACAACAAAAATCGACGGCGTGACACTACACTCACTTTGCTTTCAAAGTTCTGGAAAAAAAATTTTCTGCACAAAATCATTACAGGCGATGAAAAGTGGATTCTATATGATAACCTTAAACGTAGAAAATCATGGGTTGACCCTGGTCAACCTTCGACATCGATGCCAAAGCCCAATGTCCACGCCAAGAAGGTTTTGCTCTGTATCTGGTGGGATTAGAAAGGTGTGTTGTATTACGAGTTGTTACACCGGGTGAAACAATCACGGCAGACCGCTCCCAACAACAATTGACCAATTTGAGCGATGCATTAGAAGAAAAGAAGCCATTTACTGGCCAAGGACGTCGTAAAGTGATCTTGCTTCATGACAATGCTCGACCACATGTTGCGAAAGCGACTCAGGACCATATCTTTGCGTTAGGCTGGAAACTTCTTCCGCACGCGGCATATAGCCCAGACATGGCGCCTTCCGATTACTACCTATTCCAGTCGCTGCAGAATCATTTGGCTGATACACATTTCGTGAGATTTGAAGAGATACGAAAATGCATTGATGACTTTATCGCTTCGAAGCCGGTGACCTTCTATCGTCAAGGAATTCGCACGCAAGCTACCCGAAAAATGGCAAAAGGTCGTTGATGCAAACGGGGAATATTTCGCTGATTAATATTTTTTTGTTTGTTTTTGAATAAAGATTGAATTTTACAAAAAAAAGCTCAGAACTTTTTTGTACACCTAATATACACTACCGTCGGAAAGTTTTGCAACACCCTCCAAAAATGAGTTTTCCGCGAATTTTTGGTATATTAAGTCAAATTAATATGGAAAATAAATGTAATTATAAATTATTATTTAGTTTTCACCTAATCAAAGGGATATATTATTTTCCAGACATGTAATTTGTACTCGTAAAAGGAGCAAACAAAAAAGTAGGCTTAAAAATTTTTAATAAAATGAAATAATCAAGTGGGTCATGAAAAGTTGCCGTTTTCGTATTGCTATAAGCATAAGTGTTGTCTGATAACGAGAATTAGGCGCGTTGGTGGAAGGATGCCTCGATTGTGTGAAGAAGTAATCAAGAAGAGAGGTGGCCATATTGATGAGTCTGCTGTTTAAATTAAAAATATTTTTTGAGCTTTTTGTTAATCATTTTTAGTAGTATATACATAAATAAATACAACTTTTCATAAAAAGCTTATTACATTTCTTTTATTATTGCGGAAGCTATAGGAGCTTAAATTGGTTTTTGGAGGGTGTTGCAAAACTTTCCGACGGTAGTGTATATTCGTGAATAATATATATACCTGAATATACAGGGTGATTCAAAATAAGCGTATGTCCTTAAAGAGACATATTCCTAAGCGTATTCTAAGACAACTTTTCCTTTGCCAAAAATTTTTCCGGAGCTTAGTTTTCAAAATACAAAGGAAAATAGGTAGCGTATCGTGAGTCGAGTACAAGAGATAAGCAGGGGCGGACAACTCACCCGTTACGCGGGTGTTTACGCGAGGCGCCTGCTGCAATCAGCTGACGGTACATAAATATGCGCGCGCGCGCACGCACGCACGCACGCACGCACGCACGCACGCACGCACGCACGCACGCACGCACGCACGCACGCACGCACGCACGCACGCACGCACGCACGCACGCACGCGCACGCACGCACGCACGCACGCACGCACGCACGCACGCACGCACGCACACCACGCACGCACACGCAGACAGACGAACGGACAGACAGACAGACAGACAGACAGACAGACAGACAGACGGACGGACAAACAAACAGATACACACACACATACACACACACACATCGCACGCAGCTGACAGACGGACAGACAGACAGACATACGCACGTACGCATGCACATTTATTCACTCAAGAATGTGTCAGAAAGAGAGAGAGAGAGGAGAGAGAGGGATGTATCGAAGAAGCTTCAACGTGTTTACTTACGTATCATTTTGTCTAAACAATTGATTGCTTCCGCGATGAGACAAATTCGTATGGAATGATTTTATCCTTCTTCTTATTGTTCACGTTTCGAAGCACACAACACATTCACATCTCTGTCACTCACTTCATCGATAAAACGGGGAAGTATTTAATGATAACTACTCAGCGCGAAAATTACTCGAAAAAGAAAAACACGTTTTCGACGAACACACGACACGTGTTTACTCGACGGTGGCAAGCAGTCGACTGATTTGATAGGTTAGGTTTGTTATCACGACAATTCCGTAACCAATTGAAAGTGGCTGCGTTCAGCAAACAGAACAGATCAGTGAGTTCTTGCATTTAGATCTTCGTTGGATCTAAGTGCAGAAACCAATTAAATAAAAGAATCACTAAACGCTCACTGATCTGCTTGCCACCGTCGAGTAAACACGTGTCGTGTGTTCGTCGAAAATGTGTTTTTCTTTTTCGAGTAATTTTCGCGCTGAGTAGTTATCATTAAATATTTCCTCGTTTTATCGATGAAGTGAGTGACAGAGATGTGAATGTGTTGTGTGCTTCGAAATGTGAACAATAAGAAAAAGGATAAAATCATTCCATACGAATTTGTCTCATCGCGGAAGCAATCAATTGTTTAGACAAAATGATACGTAAGTAAACACGTTGAAGCTTCTTCGATACATCCCTCTCTCTCCTCTCTCTCTCTCTTTCTGACACATTCTTGAGTGAATAAATGTGCATGCGTACGTGCGTATGTCTGTCTGTCCGTCTGTCAGCTGCGTGCGATGTGTGTGTGTGTGTGTGTCTGTCTGTCTGTCTGTCCGTCCGTCTGTCTGCTGTGTGCGTGCGTGGTGTGTGTGTGTGTGTGTATGCATATTTATGTATCGTCAGCTGATTGCAGCAGGCGCCTCGCGTAAACACCCGCGTAACGGGTGAGTGGTCCGCCCCTGCTTGTCTCTTGTACTCGACTCACGATACGCTACCTATTTTCCTTTGTATTTTGAAAACTAAGCTCCGAAAAAATTTTTGGCAAAGGAAAAGTTGTCTTGGAATACGCTTAGGAATATGTCTCTTTAAGGACATACGCTTATTTTGAATCACCCTGTATATACCTGAATAAAAGCTAATTCCTTGCGTCCTAGTTGTGTATTTGAAGCCACAATTGCAACAAGAACTTATTTTTATTTTTGTAAATATTCACTTTTTCCACTCCTTTATCAAATAAAAATGTTACAGTAGGTTAAGTTGTGTGATGCCGTACTGTTTGTGACAGTCAATAGGAGAAAGCACTAGGGACAAATCAACTTTCTCACTCTGTTCTAAACTGCCATTTCCGGCTTCACTCGCTGCTATGGCAGAAGTATAAGAATGCTTGGTCTAAGTATATACGTCATTGTTTTCTACTTATAAAGCATCCTCTACAATAGAGTCTTGAAGTCGTAGTCATAGTCGTAAGTCATATATGAATGAAATTATTTTCAGTCGCAAAGCAGTCGTAATCGCAGTCGTTCGAATTGATTCTATTTCAATTCGAACGACTGCGACTACGACTGCTTTGCGACCGAAAATAACCTCTCAAACACAAATTCAAATGCGACTTACGACTGGATCTACGACTTCAAGACTCTTGTCAATAACAGGAGGCTTAAATGTTATGTAAACGATAAACACTGTAATCAACAAATCTACATATCATCGACATGTCAATGGTACATATCATAATGTAGAGATGGCACCACATACCGTATAATATGTATAAAACTAAGTAATGTATTATACTGTAGAATACCATGTATAATACATGTTTAATACCGCATGTATAATACGTGCTCAACCCTGGTAGTGAGTGAACAAGAGTAAGAATAAGTCAGAGTGAGAGTGAGTGAGTGAGTGAGTGAGAGAGAGAGAGAGAGAGAGAGAGAGAGAGAGAGAGAGAAAGAAAATGTGTCATATGCATGTGTGTTTTGTGTATCGTATACGTCTAGCGATAAGCTGAGCGTCCCACGTAATCACCTGCATCGGACGTTGAGTTGGGTCGCCTCTGCCTATCTTCCGTACTCGTTCCGTAATTCGTTAATTATTTCTCTTTATAACTCAAAAACTAAGCTTCGGAAAAAATTTTGGTAAAGGAAAAATCATCTCAGAGTTCACTCAGGAATACAAAATTTCAATTCATTAAAAAGTTGTTCTGAATCACCCTGTATACATAGATCTTATACAGGGTGACCCATTTTAACTTAGACAGCCAAATAACTCAAAAAATAAGCACACTACGAAAAAATGTTTAGAATCAAAATTTCGTCATTTCGAGGGGGACGTACAATGACGTTAAAATCAGCCCCCCCTCCCCCTGGGCGGTGAGGGGGGGCAAGTTTGAAATCTTAAATGGGAACCCCTATTTTTTATTGCATATTCGGAATCTTTGGCTAAAAACACATACAATTTGTCTGAAACATTTTTCTCGATTCATGATAGATGGCGCTGTAATCGACGAAATTCAATTTCTTCGATCTCTCTTACTGAGAACCCATGCTTACGATTCTGCAATAAATTAAAAATAAAAATACTACGTTTTCAATGTTAATACTCGAAATTAGTCTTAAAACAAACTTCTCATTATTTTTTATTACTCATTAATTACTTCTCAAGAAACTGCTTTTAGCGTAACCCAGGAACAACGACGTGGACGTAGCAGTTTTCTGTTCCCTTCGGGGTGCTTGATTAACGTGAGTCCCCTCGCCTCTCACAATTCGGGGTGCTTGAACGTGTGGTAACCCAGCCAGTGAAGGCAAGGTCGTGTGGTGACCCAACCAGTTAAGGCAAGGTCAAGTAGTGACCCAGCCAGTGAAGGCAAGGTCGTGTGGTGACCCAACCAGTTAAGGCAAGGTCAAGTAGTGACCCAGCCAGTGAAGGCAAGGTCGTGTGGTGACCCAACCAGTTAAGGCAAGATTGCATTGTTATCAGCTCTCTCCACATGGAGGAGATGCTCAAAGTGTGCACCATTATTTTCTAAAGATAACAGTAATCGACAGCAAAAGTTACGTTGTACATTTTCCAGCATTAAAGGAGTTATAGCTTCACAAGCTCTTCTTATTCTTTCCATCATATTCAATCTTGTCGTTGGAGCTTCACTATACATTGCATCTTTAACGTATCCCCATAAAAAGAAATCAAGGGGGTTCAAATCCGGTGATCTCGGAGGCCACAGAACTGGTCCACCCCGCCCTATCCACCGATTTGGGAACCTTTGATTCAAAAACATCCGTACAATACGAGCATAATGAGCAGGAGCACCATCTTGTTGATACCATAAATTTAGTCTAACTGCAAGGGGAACATTCTCTAGGTATGCTGGCAAATCATTTTCGAGGAATTCTAAATACATTGGACTATTAATTGGACGTTCAAAAAAATGAGGTCCAATGACTTGGCCATTGCAAATGCCTACCCATACATATAAACTCCAACGATGTTGATTAAGCACCTCACGATACCAATGTGGATTTTCTGGTGACCAATAGTGGCAATTATGCCTATTGAGACTACCATTGCTGATGAATGTTGCTTCATCACTGAAACAAACATTACTAAAAAAATCTGGATTCTGATCTAACATCTCAAGAGCCCATCTACAAAATTGTACTCTGAGTACGCAGTCGGCCTCACTTAATTCCTGTACCAGAGTAATATGATACGGATGGTAATTGACTGATCGTAACAATCTATGTGCCGTAGTTTGAGGGATTCCCAGTTCTCGTTCTATTTGACGGGTACTAATATGGGGATTTTGATGAACCATAGCCAAAACTGCGAGCAATCTAGGGTCATTATTATTATGAAGTCTATTCCTTCGCCTTTCGCGATGAAGTGGATTATTACGAGATCTCCTTTCAATGTTTATAATTTGTTGATCAGTAGGATGGCGGCGATTTGGGAATCGCTCCGCATAAGTACGGGCAGTAAGTCTGTAATTTCTACCACATTCACCAAAGGTTATAAGAATATCGACTACTTCTGTAGGCGTATAATTTGCCATTTTACCAGAATTTTATCAGAGTACAAATGTTAAAAAAATACATAAACACTTGTGACTTTGGCACTAAATGGACAAAATTTTGGAGGGATACTTAGAGGAACTCCATCAGATGGAAAGTCCAAAATGTCTCGGTACTTCGGACCATTCAAGTTGCCTAAAGGGCAGGTTACGCTAAAAGCAGTTTCTTGAGAAGTAATTAATGAGTAATAAAAAATAATGAGAAGTTTGTTTTAAGACTAATTTCGAGTATTAACAATGAAAACGTAGTATTTTTATTGTTAATTTATTGCAGAATCGTAAGCATGGGTTCTCAGTAAGAGAAATCGAAGAAATTGAATTTCGTCGATTACAGCGCCATCTATCATGAATCGAGAAAAATGTTTCAGACAAATTGTATGTGTTTTTAGCCAAAGATTCCGAATATGCAATAAAAAATAGGGGTTCCCATTTAAGATTTCAAACTTGCCCCCCCTCACCGCCCAGGGGGAGGGGGGGGGGCTGATTTTAACGTCATTGTACGTCCCCCTCGAAATGACGAAATTTTGATTCTAAACATTTTTTCGTAGTGTGCTTATTTTTCGAGTTATTTGGCTGCCTAAGTTAAAATGGGTCACCCTGTATATTACACGAATTATCTATTTCTGTTCAATATATTGTTGCACACTTACAAAAACAACTTTTAAATTTGTACCGTGTCAAACTGCCTTCAGAGAAAAAGACATGCAGCTTATTTGACAAGGAGCTGCTGTTGTTAAACAGACGCTATGGTGATTGTACTGATCCTGAGTCTTGATGTACAAACATGTTCGCTATATCTTTGTGATATTGTAAAATACTACGAATAAATATAACTGTGTTCCCCGTTACTGAAAGTTTTCTCCATGAGTTCCAAAGAGAAATGTGAGTTTCAGACGCAAAAATGTGTACAGATACATTGTAACAATAGTTAACTTTTAAAAAACATTAAAAATGTTCAAAAATCTAATTTTGAATAATATTTAGATAATTTTGAATAATAATAATTTCGAATTCGCAACTTTTATCACACAAGTAATTCGAAAATGTGTCTCTAATACATCACTATAAGAACGTACCTTTGTATCAGCGGATTCAAGGACGAAACAATTCATAGTATCTTGAATGTTATCTCCTCTCTCTTGGTCACTCACATTTCCATACGTCTGTGTCTTCAGATAGCGATTGGCAACTTCAGCAGGCACATGACTATAATATCGCGAATGTGGTGGCTTTATAAATACCGTGGAAGTATCAAAGGGATCAGAATATGCAGGATCCACGTTACCAGGAAAATTAACATAAGTTCTGCTTTCTTCAGCCTGCCAGGAGAACCTTTCGCTATCGATAGGTTCATCCAGAATATTAATTACTCGCTTACATGTAACCCTTTGATCACAGACGCTTGTACTTGCCGATTCTTCAGCGGACAAATCGATCAGAGTATCTTCTTGGTTAATGCTCGAAACCGATGACGCTTGCGAGACTTTGATAGGACTCGACGTAGCATCGTTGTGTAATTTCGTGTAATTGAATTGTTTTTTGGTACGTGGAGTGCTGCAAGAAAATTTCTTTTTTGTCTGATTGTCAGTCGAGGTTGCTACCAATACATCCGGAGGATCCATTGGGTTTCTTAAATATACATCATCAATGTAAACGGGGCTGCCCCAGCTTTTGCCAAAGGGCGCTCCATGTCCTGTATGAATAAAAGAATTCTCCAACGGTTTGCTAATGTCTTCTGGTTGCTTTCGACGCATTGGATCAACTAGACAACGCGGAAAATGTGCTATTTGAAAAGTTCGCTGATTCTGACCTTTCCACCAATAATTTTCCGAGCGTCCGTCGATAATTGCAATCTGGTCTTCTGGCTCGATGGACATCTTGCCAACCTCCTCAAAGGCGGTTAGAACCTTCATTACAGACGGTACCATACCAGTCAAGGAGTCTTTCAATGAAGCAAATGTCGGTCTCTCCGAAGGTTCTCTTGCCCAACAACGAAGCATCAACTCGTATATATATGGAGGCATTGCTTCTGGTTCGTGAAGCCGCTCGCCCTCACGGTCAATTTTACGCAAGATTTCAGAACCGTTTAAACCTAACCACGGTTCTTCGCCAAATGTTAACATTTCCCATAGTGTCACACCAAACATCCACACGTCTGACGCGTGACTGAAATGTCGAGCCTTGAGAGACTCAGGAGCGCACCAAGGAAAAGGCACTTTTTTATGTTCTGTCATGACATAGCAGTCTTCTTGTTGAGGAAGTGCTCTCATCAAACCGAAGTCACCAATTTTTATTTTATCGATAGTACTAAGCAGAACATTTCTGCATGCCAGATCGCGATGTAGAAAACGCTTAGCTTCTAGATACGCCATACCCGTAACAACTTGTAGCGCATAATTACAGAGTGTAATAATCGAGATTCTGCTACATTGCTGTCGTAAATAGTCAAGTAATGCGCCTAAAGGCGCGAGCTCAGTCACCATCATCATCGGCTGCGACAGCACCACACCATACAATCTTATAAGATTATGATGATCTAAAGTGTGCATCGCTTGAACTTCCGAGACAAAGTCTTCTATAACATTTGGTTGTGTAAGAGCATCTGCTTTAAGAACTTTCACAGCGACGGGCAAAGTTCGTCCCGAAGGAGAAGTCCATTCCCCTCTTCTCACTACACCAAAGCTTCCATCGCCCAATTTAGTGGACAGTGTCACATCTTTGTCTTGTATAAGACATGTTAACACAGAAGAAGTCTCGACAGGTTGCAAGGATCGCTTATTGCTCTTACTGCTGCCACCAGATTTAATTTTGGTAATTAAATTTTTCTTCCATTGAACGTTTCGTCTCTTCTTCACTGCATCCAATAGGCGTCTGACACCAGGTTTACCTAAACCAATCTTCTCCAAATCTTCCGCTTGGACATAATCAAAGTGATGCAGACGAGTAATCTGCAGATCGTCTCGAATTCGCGTAAAAAACTGGGAGAGCTGCACATCATGCAGCAATTCCTGAAGCCACTCTGTACCTTCCTCATCCGCCATAATAGCTGTCTTTCTTTGTCTACTGAGGTATCTTACACTCAGGACACACGGGTGTCTTCAATGTATATAGAAACCTAAAAGAAAGAGATAATATATAATTGGATAGGTATGCATTCTATTGTACAGGGTGAGCCATTTTCATCTATGGACCCCAATTCCTCCGAATGTATGCATGGTACGAGAAAATGGTTCAGATAAAAGTTTTGTGACTTCGAGGGGGACATAAGATGGTGTCATTGGTTTGACCTTGAAGAATTATTTGAAAGTCACATGAAAGTCACCTCAATTTTTTTAAGTGGCATCCCCTATTTTTTATTGCATATTCTTGTAGCTTATCTCAAGACCTTTCCAAAACACTATAAATAAATGTTTTTTCGTTAAATATTTTCCGAGTTATAAGGCTTGAAATAATTTCTTAATTTTACATAAACTATAAAATATCTCGTAAAATATTCACTTTTCGATGACCTTACCTCAATACTTTTATGCACAGAATAATGAGAGGAATCAATTGGTGTAAAGAAAACACATAGTTGTTTTTAAAAAAATATATGTAATTGTTAATTACAAATTGCACATTTTTTCTTAAAAACAACTATGTGTTTTCTTTACACCAATTGATTCCTCTCATTATTCTGTGCATAAAAGTATTGAGGTAAGATCATCGAAAAGTGAATATTTTACGAGATATTTTATAGTTTATGTAAAATTAAGAAATTATTTCAAGCCTTATAACTCGGAAAATATTTAACGAAAAAACATTTATTTATAGTGTTTTGGAAAGGTCTTGAGATAAGCTACAAGAATATGCAATAAAAAATAGGGGATGCCATTTAAAAAAATTGAGGTGACTTTCATGTGACTTTCAAATAATTCTTCAAGGTCAAACCAATGACACCATCTTATGTCCCCCTCGAAGTCACAAAACTTTTATCTGAACCATTTTCTCGTACCATGCATACATTCGGAGGAATTGGGGTCCATAGATTAAAATGGCTCACCCTGTATGTTTGATTGATGTATCTTGTTACTCATATATTTTAGACTTTATAATCTACCTACTATAATATAATTGTTTGAACTTTTATAGATTGTAAACTTAAATTTTGAATTCTAATGGACAAACTTTAAACAATTTTAATATAGGTACTCTTAATAAATAATTTAAAAAATTACTTTAAGTTTTTTAGTTTTTCAAATTGTATTATATAATTATTAATTTTTATAGATTTTCATAAGAATTTCGATCCTTGTACATGAAAAATTTTATTTTGATAACATAAAAGTTTTTGATATCTTAAATTATTGATTTTAATTTTACAGAACTTTTGACTATAAATCACTCTGGAAGTAAGAGTTGTGTACAGCCGAGCTATAGCAGTTACCATGAATGGAGTAGTATTCTTACGTAAGCGTTAAAGCAAGAAAAAACCTTTGAAAAAATAAAAAACTAAATTTAGATTTTAATGTTTGAAAATTTCTAACAATTCTTTAAGACTTTTTTATCTTTTTATTGAAATTAAAACATACAGGAAATTGCAATTTTAACATCTGGAAAACGAAAAAAGTGACAGAATTAAATTTTTTGCATTTTACTTTGTACAAGCAAAATTTATTAACTTCCTCCATGGAGCTTCATGTTACTTAAACTTCTTCAATGATCTAGAAGAAAAGAAGGTAAGCATGCAGCACTATGCAGTCTCGTAAAGTGATGCAAAATACTAAACTAGGATTGACCACCAAATTCCGGTTAAAGTAAACTGTTTTTCAAAAAAAGTTAAAATCAAAAAATTAAAAAGAAGGAATATGGTTTTAAATGTTTAAAAAATTAATTTAAAAATTCGAAATTATTGACATTATTGAAACCTTCAAATTCTATTTACATATTTTAATAAATTTAGTTACATACTTATAAATATAATATATAAGATGTTAAACAAAAAGTACAAAAATTTAAGAACAAATAGCATTCATAAAAAATGGAGGAAAAAATACCTCTCTCAAGCTAGCAGGACCAAATCTGGGTAATTATGCAGTATAGGGGACCACCCTCCGATGACCTTGACCTTGACATATGTTGTCAAGGTCATCCTCCTGAGTGACCTTCGGAAGGTTTTAGCCCTCGGTC
Organism: Crematogaster levior; assembly: GCA_901521435.1. NCBI lineage: Eukaryota > Metazoa > Arthropoda > Insecta > Hymenoptera > Formicidae > Crematogaster > Crematogaster levior. The sequence goes on from CABEGB010000015.1 coordinate 56,819, forward strand.
ACTACTCGTTAAAAAGTTATGAATAAAAGAAGTTTGAAAAATTTGGCACTTATTTCGAATACACATTTACACATTTACCGCCAATGATCAATGAACAAAACAACTTTTACGACATTGTGTGTGTATATGGCATTCCTACTATTGTTAATATTTCTATGACTTTGAAACGGAATCCGAAAGTAAACTAATATACGATAGATTTTCGTACAGATAACATTCTGATAATCTATCTTAAAATGAAACCTCACTTTGCATTGAAAAGTGTACGCGTGGAGGCAGTGTGTTCCGCCCCCCCTACGGGGGGGCTCCACTATCGAAAAACTACACACATAGGTGTGGGTGGAACTTGCTTCGCGTGGAAAGTTTCCACGTGGAGGCAGTGTGTTCCGCCCCCCCTACGGGGGGGCTCCACTACCGAAAAACTACACACATAAGTGTGGGTAGAGCTAGTTTTTCAGTAGTGGAGCCCCCCCGTAGGGGGGGCGGAACACACTGCCTCCAAGCGTATACTTTTCGATGCGAAGAGAGGTTCCACATGGGTTTGCAATTTTTGACGCGAATCTATGTTTTACGCGTGGAAATGTAATAAGAAATATCAACAACAGTAGGAATACCATATACATACACAGTGTCGTGAAACTCCTTTTGCTCATTGGTTATTGCCGGTGAATGTGTAAAGGTGTATTCAAAATAAGGGCGACATTTTTCAAACTTTTTTTGTTTATAACTTTTTAACGAGTGGTGACCGAGGGCTAAAACCTTCCGAAGGTCACTCAGGAGGATGACCTTGACAGCATATGTCAAGGTCAAGGTCATCGGAGGGTGGTCCCCTATACTGCATAATTACCCAAATCTGCAAAATCGAATCCGACCTACCGGAATTTTTAGTACTCATTTTGTACTATTTTGTACCACAAAAAATAATTTTGTACCTCGTGCTATTTCAAAAAAAATCGTGGCGCTGCTAACTTGATATCAAGCTAGCAGGACCAAAAAAAAAATAATAAAAATAAAAAATAGGTAAATATTCGGAAAACGGTACACCTCACCGATTTCATCGCTCTTTGGATATGTTGTAAAGAAAGTTGTTCTGAGTAAATCCCCGCAAAAACCAAGTCCAGGACGACATTGGTTTAGGAGATATAACAAGTTTAAGTTTCAAAATTTTAATGCTTCTCATCGCAAGAAACTGTGTGTGTAACGACATTGTGTGTGTATATGGCATTCCTACTATTGTTAATGTTTCTATGACTTTGAAACGGAATCCGAAAGTAAATTAATATACGATAGATTTTCGTACAGATAACATTCTGATAATCTAAAAATAAAACTTAAAATGAAACCTCACTTCGCATTGAAAAGTGTACGCGTGGAGGCAGTGTGTTCCGCCCCCCCTCCCTACGGGGGGGCTCCACTACCGAAAAACTACACACATAAGTGTGGGTGGAACTTGCTTTGTGTAGAAAGTTTCCACGCGAAGCATTCTGGAGACACAAATTAGTACACAATAAATAATAAATAATGTAATTAATTTAGTTCAATTTTGATAATGAAATTCTGAAGAAATCGGAAAAGAAGATTTATTTTCTAGATTAGACAAAATAGGGGTTGTTTTGGGGTTAATGGAAATATTTTGATTTTTTTTTTGGATAGTACAAATTAGTACAAATTTAGTACTAAGAATTTCTTCATTTTTTTCGTTTTTTAAAGATTTTTATTCTGTTAGCTTGATGTCGAGTTAGCAGGACCACAATTTTTTTCAAATAAAGAGGGGTAAAAATTATTTCTGGTGGTACAAAGTAATACATAATAGGTAGTAAATAATGGGACAAATTTAGTTTAATTTCGCTAATTAAATTCCTAAGAAATTGAAAGTGAAATGTCTTATTTTCTAGGTTAAACGAAATAGGGGTTGTTTTACGGGGTTAATGGAAATATTTTGTATGTTTTTTGGGTGGTACAAATTAGTACAAATTCTGCACTAAAAGAATATGTTATATTTGTTATTTTTTTTTTGGTCCTGCTAGCTTGAGATCAAGTTAGCAGCGCCACGATTTTTTTTTGAAATGGCACGAAGTACAAAATTATTTTTTGTGGTATAAAATAGTACAAAATAAGTACTAAAAATTCCGATAGGTCGGATTCGATTTTGCTGATTTAGTCCTGCTAGCTTGAAAGAGATAAAAATTTGCCTCCCAGAGAAACTTAGAGCAGAGATTTTCTGATGGAAGGAAAATATTCCAAATGCTTCAAACCCTATCAGACAAGGTATTTATAAATAATTTATAAATAAAATTCATTTATAAATAAAATTTATAAATGAAATTTTTTCGGATGCATCCACCTCAGGTTCGGATGGCAAAAAAGAGAAAGGTTTTTGAACGGTAGAAGAAAAGAAGTGGCATATCAATCATTTAGAGTTGAAAGCAGCCCTTTTTGTGTTAAAAAGTTTAATGAAAAGAGTTAGGAATTGCGAGATCCTCCTGCGAATGGACAATACCACAGCAGTCTCTTCTTCTTCTTCTTCTTTCCTCCTAAGACTGTGTCCTGTTTCCTTCGACATACGCCTCAGGCGTTCTCTTGGGAACCTGATGTCCAGCTTTCCTGCCATCTTTTCGGCGACCTCGTGGTGTTAGGATTCCTGCTCCAAACGATCTTGGCCAATCGATCGTCTCCCATGCGGTCCACATGGTTCCTCCATTCCCTTCATCTGCCTGGCCAATCGATCGTCTCCCATGCGGTCCACATGGTTCCTCCATTCCCTTCATCTGCCTCGGACTCATCTCACCACGTCTTGCACCTCGCATATCTCCCTTATTTCCTCGTTTCTCCTCCGATCAAGCAGTGTATTCCCCGTAATTTGTCTTAGGGTGCACATCTCTGTTGTCCTAAGAAAGTGCTTAGTGCACGAGGTATCCGCTCTTGTTTCTGCCGCATAATGATCTCATAATGGGTCTCACACACGTTTTATATATTCTGACTTTGCTCGGTATGCTCATGTGCTTATTTCTCCAGATAACGTCTCTCAGACATCCAGACACCACAACTGCCTTTGTTGTCTGCCCCTTGACTCCTTCCCTCAAGTTTCTGTTACTCGTGATATTCACTCCTAAGTATCTGACGCTCATCACTGCTCAATGCTCCGATTGTACGCCACCAGCTTGCATCTTACGGGATCCCTGGCTATGACTAGTGATTGTGTCTTCTGGACTGAAATGGTCATGTTCCATTTTTCTGCTGATAGCTGGAATCTGAACAATAATCTTTGTAGTTCGTCCTCATTTTCTGATATTAAAACCGCGTCGTCTGCGTAACAGACAATCTTGATTTGCTCATTTCCCATTTCATATCCTCTTCCCGTTTCCGTTATAACGCTTATTATCTCGTCCATAATCAGATTAAAAAGTATCGGGCTGAGGCTATCTCCCTGTCTCACGCTAGTGTTTGTGGATATTCCTCCTGTCAGCTTGTTCTCTACCTTGATGTAGGTTTGGTTGTTCGTGTTCAATTTTTCTATGACAGCTCTTATGTTCGAATCAATGCGCCGTTTCTCTAGCAGCGTCAATACATCTTTTAGCCTTACTTTATCGAAGGCTTGTGTTAGGTCTACAAAACACATGAAGGCTGGCTTCTTAAACTTGATAGCCTTCTCAGACAGTTGGCGCACGATAAATATTCCGAGGTGGATCTGTTATGCTTGAAACCCTGCTGTTCTTCCCTGTGCCTGCAACTTCTTCCGCTAATATTTTAGTCAGCAACTTCGATACGGTACTTAGTAAGCTGATTTCTCGGTAATTTTTAAGGTCTGTTTTGGCGCCTTTTTTGAAGATTGGTATAGTGATGCTTTCCTTCTACTGGTCAGGTACCTGCTTTAGCGTGAGGATTATATTGTAGAGACTGATCAGTTCGTCTATCAATGCAGCACCTCCGTATTTGATCATCTCGTTTGTTATGTTGTAAATTCCAGGCGACTTGCGATTTTTAAGCTTTGGAATGGTCCTGACTACCATCTCTCTTGTGACTAGCCACTTACCCTTCTCGTTCTGTTCGGTTGTTATTATTGTTGTATCGGTCTCCGTCCTCTCTGTCGCCTTGGTCCTCCGAGTTGCTGTATAGGTTCTTTAAGTGCGTTTCCCACTCCTTTATTACCACAGCAGTCGCTGTTATATTATCTTATATTAATAAAATGGGAGGTGTATAACACCCAAATCTACATAAAATTGCAAAAGAGATCTGGCAATGGTGCGAAGTAAGAAATATTTGGTTGACGGCTTCTTATATAAAGTCGAAAGAGAACACGGAGGCTGATCGAAAATCTAGAATAAAAAATATCGACACAGAGTGGGAGTTAGCGGATTATGCCTTTCAGATAGCAATAGAAACATTCGGGCGCCCAAAAATAGATCCAAAAATCTTTTTGCGTCTAGATGTAACACCAAATGCGATAGATTTTGTACTTGGGAAAAAGATCTAGAAGCATTAATTATCGATATGCTTTCACAGTAGACTGGTACTTGTTAGACTTATTTTGGGCATTCCCACCATTCGCTCTCATTTTGCGAGTCTTAAAAAAGATCGTGACGGATCGAACTACGGACATAGTGGTAGTTCCCTGTTGGTCTCACCAACAGTCAATCACCATGGTTTCCACTATTTTTTAAGTTACTGTCCGAAAAGCCTTTGATTCTCAAGCCTTCCCCTTACTTTTATCTCCTTGCAAAATCATACAACATCCGTTGGCGAACAAGCTGTCCCTGATGATAGGCAGATTATCAAGGAATCATTTATAAAAAGAGGATTACTTGATAAATCCCTAGACATATTGGAAACATCATTAACAATGTCAACTCACAAACAATATGCGGGATCTTTGAAGCAATGGTGGGCCTTTTGCCGTGAACAAGAAACAGATCCATTTCAACCTAAGGCTGAAGTTATTCAGTTTCTAACAAAAAAGTTTGAAGAAGAGGCAGCATACGGATAACTCAATTCAACGAAATCGGCAATCTCCTTGATCAGTAAAAATAGCGTAGGTCAAAGCAAAGATATCTCCAGGTTTTTAAAGGAGTTTCCACGCCTGCAAAACCCAAATATGATTGAATTTGGAACATGGACAGTCCTACAAGAAATCGAAAAATGGTTTCCTCTGGAAGGGTACCTATAGAGCGGTTAACAGAAAGATTGGTGTTGCTGCTTGCATTAGGCACTTTCCAGAGAACGCAAACGTTGGCAGCAATCAAGCTACATATTAAGCGCATTTCGGAAGGATACGAAATAGAGATTCCTGATCGGATAAAGACATCTCGTCCGGGGACATATCAGCCATTACTAAGTCTGCCGGGCTTTTCCAGAAAATCCCAGATTATGCATTGCATCAACACTCGATACATATATTGAAGTGACATCGAGTTGGAGAGGAAAAGTCGAGAATCTTTTTTTAACAACAAAGAAACCATTTAAAGCGGCATCTTCCGCGTCAATAAGCAGATGGACCAGGGCAGCTATGCACCGTTGTAGCATAAACAAAGAATTCACAGCCCACTCGACGAGACATGCATCTACGTTAGCAGCATTGAAAAAAGGCATAAAATTAGAAATTATTAAGACGGCCGAATGGACCCAAAACTCTCAAGTAAAGTTTTGCAAAACATTACGATAAAACTATTTGTTCGACCAAAGAACATTTTTCACTCTTTCAATCACTCTTTCAAAAATAAGAAATATTTAAGTCAATGATATATAAGTATAAGAGAAAGTTATTTTAGTACGGTTATCTAGTTTCATGGTTTAGTTTCTCGATCTGAGACTCAGAATTTAGTTCATTTCAAGTTTTCTATAAAAGTTTTTATGTCAATTATAGTATTAAAAAAAAACATACATATATATACAGTGTAATTCAAAAGTTTCCGGACTTTTGTTGAGGAAGTTTTCTCCGTGGCGCCATCTATAGACAACTGATTAAAATCGATGGCCGAAAGTTTCACGAATGTTTTGACACTTTCCGAGCATCATTATGTTGACAAATAACAAAGTTAGCGCGTAAAAAGTAGTTGTGTGTTTGTTCCTCCGGTCAAAAAATGAAAGTGGAACAAAGAGCCAATATCAAATTCTGTTTTAAACTCGGTAAAACTTTCACCGAGACTTACGAATTGATGAAACAAGTTTATGAGAATGATTGTTTATCTCGATCGCAAGTGTACGACTGGTTTCAACAGTTTAAGAACGGTCGGGAGGATGTTTTTGATCAAGAACGCAGTGGCCGCCCGAGAACTGGGAGGAATGACAAAAACGTCGAAAAAGTCCGCCAAGCAAGAGAGATGCTCCAAAGTCTCATTGAAAACATTAGAAGAGGACTTGGCAATGCCTGGCGCGACAATTTATCACATTTTGACGGAGAATTTGGGCTATCGGAAGCTTTGTGCTCGATTTGTTCCTCACAAGTTGACGGACGACCAAAAAGCCAACCGCGTTCAACATTCAAAAGACCTCATTAGCACTCACCGCAGAGACCCCAACTTCATCAAAACAATTGTTACTGGTGACGAGACGTGGTGTTTTCAGTATGATCCCGAAACAAAGTGTCGAATGGAAGCTGCCAGAAGAAGCGAAACCACAAAAATGTCGTTTGGAGAAGTCAAAAATGAAGGTCCTCGTCGAAGGTGCTCGTTTGTTTTTACGATTACAAAGGCATCGTGCATAAAGAGTTTATTCTATACGGCGAAACCATCAATGGCGAGGTTTACCTTGGCATTTTGAAGCGTCTGGTGCTGCGTATCAGCCGTGTACGGCCAGAATATCGCGCTGTTGGCAGTTGGTCGCTGCTCCACGACAATGCACCATGTCATCGGTCCGTACTTGTGAGTCAGTTTTTGGCCCAAAAAACAAATCACAACCATCAACCACAGCCCGTATTCGCCAGATCTTGCTCCATGCGACTATCTTCCCGAAGCTCAAAATGACCATGAAAGGCCAGCGCTACGATGCTGTGGATGACATCCAGAAGGCCGTGACATCAGTCCTGAAGTCGATCCCGTTAATCGACATCGAAAAATCGTTCCAAACATTGATTGACCGTGCAAATCGTTGTATTGACTCAGAAGGAATGTATTTTGAATAAAATTAACAAATATCGGAGAATTTTCGCGTTTTCACTCAAATAGGGGGAAAGTCTGGAAACTTTTGAATTACACTGTGTATGACGGTATAATCAATATCTTGTGAGCGATCTATATATTTTTCTAAACCTCTACACGTTAAATTGTCGAAAACGAGACCTGAGAGATATAATTGAACGATTAAACGATCTCAAGAGAGAGATGTTCGATCGTAATTATGTAGAGGGTCTCGTTCGAGACGATGTCTCCCACTCATCAAAAATCATTTTTCGTTCCCGGATTCAGTATGGATAGTAATTTTTATCTGAATATCTTTACATTTTTGTACTCTTTTTTAAATTTAAATATTCCTAATGTTATTTTTTTAAATCTTATATGTTCATTTATTTTATTAGGTGTACAAATTTGCTTCCGCCGTTTTCCTATAGATGGCTTTAGCCGTAAGTGATGGTCGAAATAAATAGATCATAGACGTCATACAATAAACTTGGGCATCTGTCAACATAACCCCATAGAAACATTAGTCGATTTGTGTCTGCATCATAAAGTTATTCTCGATTGAAAATGTCAGTTTACGAGCCAAATTCTCGTCATTTGCGGGAGGTTTTAATTTTCTGCTTCAATATGAAGAAATCTGGGGCTAAGGCTCATAGAATGCTCTCAAATACTTATGGTGAGGCCGCTATTAGTGAAAGAACGTGTCGTGAGTGGTTTCAACGCTTCAAGAACGGTGATTTTGACGTCGAAGACCGGCATAGCGGAGGAAGAGAGAAGGTTTTCGAAGATGCAGAATTGGAGGCATTACTTAATCAAGACTCGTGTCAAAATCAAGAAGAATTGGCACGATCATTGGGAGTGACTCAACAAGCTATTTCAAAACGCCTCAAAGCCATGGGAATGATTCAGAAGCAAGGAAATTGGGTGCCGTACGAGTTGAAGCCGAGAGATGTTGAACGGCGTTTGTTTGCTTGTGAACAGCTACTTGAAAGGCAAAGACGGAAGAGATTTCTGCACCGCATTGTGACTGGGGACGAAAAATGGGTTCATTACGATAAGTCCCAAGCGCAGAAAATCATGGGGAGTTCCCGGCCATGCTTCCACGTCAACGGCCAAACCGAATATTCACGGCTCCAAGGTCATGCTCTGTATTTGGTGGGACCAGCTCGGCGTAGTGTATTATGAGCTGTTAAAACCGACTGAAACAATCACAGGCGATCGGTATCGAACGCAATTGATGAGCCGAGCATTGAAAGACAAACGGCCACAATACAACGAGAGACACGATAAAGTGATTTTGCAGCATGACAATGCTCGACCCCATGTTGCGAAAGTGGTCAAGACATACTTGGAAACGTTGAAATGGGAAGTCCTACTCCACCCGCCGTATTCTCCAGACGTTGCTCCCTCTGACTATCACTTGTTTCGAGCAATGGCACACTGCCTGGCTGACCAGCACTTCTGGTCTTATGAAGAAGTAAAAAATTGGATCGATTCGTGGATCGCCTCAAAAGATGACCAGTTTTTTCGATGCGGGATTCGTACGCTACCCGAAAGATGGGAGAAAGTAATGGCCAGCGATGGACAATACTTTGAATCATAAATGTATAACCAGTTTTTTACAATAAAGCCTCGAATTTCGGAAAAAAAACGGCGGAAGCAAAATTGTACACGTAATATATAAGTGTTCAAACGGTGCATAAACGGTGCATAGGAACTTCCATGATCACATATGAATGTCCTCCATGTATTTATCATCATCTCTTCTATCATGGAAAGACGCAAACGTGTTGCACGAAAGAAATTTTTGTATACGATTATTTTTTACCGAATATCGACATTATTTCTAAGAAATATGTGTTTAGGTTCAAAGTCATGTAACTCGATCAAAAAAATCATAAGGCAATTTTTAAAAAGGTATTTTGTAGTTTATAAGGCTTGAAATGAATTTTCCGGAAAAAATTTTTTTATCGAGCTGCAAAGTGTCAAACATACGTAATTTTCAGCAACAAAACATTGCCTCCTTCTTTGGAGCACAAAACAAAGAAAATAGAACATTTAAAAAAATCACCTATAGTGTGTTGGGAATTATGTCAGTGTGTGCAAAGCTGGCGTATCATTTCGTAAAAACTTATAAATAAATGGGAGTTCTGAGTGTATTTTTAATAGTTCTAGAGTTCCTGATAGTTTAAACAAATAGTTCTGGCCATTAAAACACTGAAAAACGCTTAGGACAAACTGAGACGCCAACTTCACGCAGCGTCTCACTTTGTCCTACGGACATTTCCTTATCAGAAATTGTTCGAATTGAAAAGATTTATAGTTCTACATGAGTTCTAAGAAGAGTTCTGCCTTTTAAAAGCAGAAAAATATTAATTCAAATGAAATTAAAACAAGCGATCCCTATATCTATAGAGGTGAGACGCCAGTCGATTTACGAGAATTCTGCTTATTCTAAAACAGTTCTTGTATGGTTCTGGGCATGTACATTGCCTTTCCAAAGAGTTCTGATAATTTGAACAATTAGAAATTTATTTAAAAAATTATTTTGCCCGAAAAACGCATATTTTCGAGCATAAA
>CABEGB010000016.1:0-66507 GCA_901521435.1 Crematogaster levior
TATAAATAGACCAAGCATTCCTATGCTTTTGCTATGGAGGGAGTGAAGCCGGAAGTTGGCAGTTTAAGATTGAGAGAGATAGTTCGTTTGCTAGGATCACTTTCTCTTTTTATTGACAGCAAACCATCTTGTTGTGGCGGTTGATTTAAACGCAATAAAGTAATACATTTGACTAACCTATTTTTGTATTTGTAATATTCAAAAATTATTTATTAAGCAATTAAACTATTGCTATTTAATTATATTATTTAATTATACTTCGCAAAAAATTGAGTCTGAATGTATATATGAGAGAAAGAGGTAATACAAGGAATGTAAAACAAAATTAAAGTTAAAAATTTTTATATTTATTGATGCTTAAAAAGAATAAGTTTATTAAGTTTACTTCTAACTCTTTCTATTTTAGAATTTTTAGATGCACATATATGTCGCAGTCTTAATTGAAAATATACATATAAAATGAGTTTCATTATATCTGTTCTGTGATCTTGTAATGGAGCTTGTTCCAGCATGTGTAATACATTATCAAATATATCTGATGTTACACGAGAAAGAGCAATTACAATCATTTTTTGTATTGGATGCTGTACTTTTAATATATGTGGACATCCTCTTATTATTTTTTCTGCAATGCAACAAAGTTTAATTACATCATTTGATGGTATAGTTAAACTTCCTCTACATTTTCTTTTTTGCAAAGCTGACATGTTATCGTTGCCAAATAATAAATGTTTACAAATTTTGCACTTAATTCTTTTAACCGTTTTCTTAGCAACAAAGCCAGAAATATACATTACCACATCTGTAATATAATTTGACATACACCATTCATCGGTAATAAATATATCTTCTAATTCTTCTTCATTGTCGTATTCTATTGGTTTTTCCAAAGCATTATCTATACCTTTATTTATATTTAGTATACTTGTATCGTCTTGTGCAATACTATTACCATTTGGTAAAATAGTAACTTTGGTGTGACATAATAATCTTTTATATGCATAATAAAATTGTTTACATTTTTATAACTAAAAGAATATTTATATATATTTGTACCTATGAAAGGTTCGTCCATAAACCCATGAAACTTTGCAAATAGGACAAGTAGTTACCATTTTTTTAAATATTATTTGTATGCACAAATTAATAAAATTTTAGCAGAGCACAAATCAATGATATCTCACGATAGTTGACATCAAATTATAGGTTAATGACAGCGGCCATCTTGCCCTTGTAAGATAAAAAGAGAGGGTGATCCTAGCAAACGAACTATCTCTCTCAGTCTTAAACTGCCAATTTCCGGCTTCACGTTATGGACTGAATGCTTGGTCTATTTATATATGTCGTTGACTGCAATATATATAGAGCCGATATTCACGTGATGATTTGACGATCGTGAGCTGACCAGCAGATGCAACGTATGACACAGCCATTTCCATCGATCAAATCTAATTTGCAGTCGCAATTGACGTTCCACAAGATCTTTTTTTTCTTCAAATCGTACAGCATGAGCATCGAGAACCTCGCAGGAATGTAGACTGTGACGGCCATTATCAATTTATTGCCTAAAATGATGAAACGGTGTCTCGTGTTATTCTCTAGATTAAAGTGACATTAAAGGGACACACTTTAATCTAGAAAGATAATTATCTTATCAACAGAATCTTAATTTTAGCAGACGCAAATATGTTTTTAACAGAAATATCAAAAGTTTATTTCACCAGCGATGTTTAACAAAGATTATAAATTGTAAATTAGAGATCTTCTTTTATTTTCTCTCTCTATTTATATTTCAGTTATTTCCATTGACTCATATTGGTATATTTTGTTATTTTAGCTTCTGACTATGACTCTTTTGTCAAAATTTTAACGATAAAGTTGTTATGATATAAGAGGAATTTTTCGTTGATTGCACTTGAAAAAGACTCAAACCAAGGGTCAAAACGTACTGCTATTTTTAAGATAATAGTTGTCAGTTCGGTATTTCGCCACCATACATCTTATAATTTTTGTTATACATGTTTTTGTTATTACACTTGCTCAACTTTTGGTCAACGTTATAAAATGGAATATAAAAAATACATAACTTTTAAGGAAAACATTGTCATATCGCACGCGCGCCTATAGACGTTTCCTGGTGTCAAATTATTCGAGGTAATTAACGCGATGCGTTTGCCATGCTCGATGTTGTACTTACCGTCATTACTCCATTTAATATCGAGGATTTTATTGAACTCAGAATACAGATCAGCCTTGTACGATAACAACTTTTCGCCGGTGTTGTCGTATATATTTAGGCAATTAGAATTGGCCACAGCGAGCATGTCGTTGCAGCTCCAATCCACCCTGAATCTATTATCACCTTCAATACAAAAGTCGTCTGAGAGATGGGGATTTAACAAATAAACCTGAATATTTTGAACCGATTGTGACGTACTCAAAGAGAAGAAATCAGATATGGACAACATCTTGTCTGCGCTTCCTAACAGGGTCCTTTTGCGCGGCGTGCACTTCCAGCTTCCCTTCTTCTCATGTTCCGGACGTGATCGGGCCCAAGGTCGCACTATCGAGCCGCTAAAGCGTAAAATTTTATCTTGATCTAATTCTGCGAAGAAGCACATATTCCACTTTAATTCGTCATACGTTCAAAAGATGAAAAGGTAAACGCAGCGATACAAGTATTTATAGTTATATATATATATATATATATATATATTATATATAGAAACGCTATCGTACACGGAGAAAATTTTATATTAATCTATAATACAACTTTAAATTACATTTTACTATGTTTTATATTATCGGTGGACCATCATGACCTTATAGAATAAATTATAGTACAACATAGTAAATTTTAAAACTAACCCTTACCTAACATGTTTTATCATTTGCCATAGTAAAAATTTGTAGGTGCAAAGTTATAATCTTTATTGTGTATTATTGTAAAATGTTATAATGTTAGACCTCAATTTTTACAATTTAGACAAATGTATTTCTTATTCCTTCTTTTATTACTTTTCTCCGGATTTTTTTTCTTCTTTTTAATTTTATTTATAATTAGTAATATTTTATATATTATTTAACGGGCAAAATAAATAATATATAATTTACTTAATCAAATAAAAATTTATTGATAGATTACAATGTGTTACATAAGTGATAAGTAAGTTAGAAGGTATACAATATTATCGTAAAATACTATTGAATATACTATTGTATAATGACTGCGGTCCGTAAAGCTCATATGCGCGCATTTTTTACAGTACATGTACAGTATACGTAACATGAATTATAGATAAATGTACGCATATGCACATTGCGGAACACAGCCAGTATATTCAATATATGGTAGACATGAATTTCATTTCTTTCAACCTTGATTATTATTTGGATTTAGATTATTATTTTACATTGTATATTTTTCGATTACCGTAAAATATTATTGAATATACTATAAAATAATAATCTAAATCTAAATAATAATCAAGGTTGAAAGAAGTGAATATACTATTGAATATACTATACACAATTCAGTATATTCAATAATATTTTATTTCTCGGTAATCGGAAAATATACAAGGTAAAATAATAATCTAAATCCAAATCCAATAATCCAAATAATAATCGAATACTTAGGCTAATTTCTTTTCACTTTTTTTCACTTTTCACAACACTATAATAACTAAGATAACGTAACTGAGATAAGTAATTGAGGAAGCCGAAGCTTTGGGCCGAAGAGTAGCTGAACTACGCAATTCGTTTTGCGTGAGCCTACCGTGTCCGCTTATGTACTTCTGGCTTCGGCCGTGTTCAACTGTTCGAGAAGATCGACTCGACAAGATCTTGCAAGCAACGTTTTCCCCTTCCCCTCGAGTTTCTAACTATGAGTTTTCGAATTTGAAATGTTTACACGATGTCGATATAATTTTTACTATGGCAACACTATTTTCCATCATATAAATAAAGTAATTTTGGTGGAATTCGTGCTGAACCTATATTCTAAAGTGAAAAGAGATCATTTTTACTATGGTGTGCAGTAAAAATTTATTCGGTATATATTTTTTACTTTTCTTTGTAATACTAACTTTGATTCAGCAAGTTTTTGCTGTGTAACATATAAATTTTTACTCTGAGAAAGTAAAAATTGCGTTGTTTTATTGTTTTTAAAATATGATTATAGCATTTAAACTAATAATTCCTTGATGGTCTTAGTGCGACATTATAGTAATATTTAATATAAAATTTTCTCCCTGTAGGGGAAGATTGCCGAGATTGGACTTAAATTGGACTACTTTTGTTTTAACTCACATAAGGATTTTAAACAATTCAGTAAGCATTGCTGATTGGTGATATTGTCACAAAGAGGTGATTCAGTGAGCAGATGCTTTATTAAGTAGAGAGATTTATTAAACCGTTATTGTGCAGATTTGTAGTTTTTATAATATTGTGCGAATCTTACGAATCTTAAGCTGCTGTAGAGTAAGAGTAAGTATAAAAATCAAACTTGTCTATAGAGCATTTTACAAGTACCTTTTATTAGCAACTAATTATAAAACTTTATAAAACTTAATGTTTAATTTCATATGTTCGTGCCTTTAGCGCTTTTATTTAAGGGGACCAATTGTCTAAGTTGAACTATCACATATTTTCTAAATTGAACCGATTTATTTTAAGAAACTGTTAGGAAAATGATTAATTAATTAATTAATTAAATTTTTCTTTTAATTTCTACAATAAGTAATATATTAAAGGATAGTGTCTGTGGTTGTGCGAAGGAAGATATGATCAAGTGTATAGACTGTAAGATAAGAAAAATACTTATATACAGAGACTGCAAATAGACTTTATCATGTTACAAGTGTGTTCAATCATTTCGTGTTATTTTTAATTACCTGTATAGTTGCTACTATTCCTACTGAGTGCAAAGTCAAATTCTACTCATTTTTAACTATTATATTTCTGGGTCATCTAGTTGCCAGTGGCAATCTCTACTAGAAGCAGTGGCAATCTAAGTATTGTATTAACCTAACACAGTACTGTGTTAAAAATGTTCTTTTACATAAAGACATTTTTTTTATTTAAACACTTTATATTATTTTGCTATTATATATATATTTCTAGTTTTCCTTCTTAGATTCAACTTAGGAACTTAGTAACTGTAAGTCCAAATTAGGCAACCGTTTCTCAATTTGGATCATTTCCCTAATTTTATATATATTAAGAGTAATATATTTTCAAATATAATATTACACAAATATAATATTGTCTGATAAAAGTGCATAAAATGTAGAAATTTTACATTTTGTTTTAATTTAATACTTAATAAAGGTGGGGGTTAACAAAATTCAAAACTGATCCAATATAGGCAACCTTCCCCTATTTAGATTCATGTACTAAAATACACGACATATAAAATTATAAATAAAATTTTATCTTGAAATCTAACGCGAATAATAGAATTTGCTTGAAAGTCCACTTCAATAAAATTCCTGAAAACTATTTTCTTTATTTAGAAAATAAGAAATAATAAATACAAGAACGCGAGCATACTTTTGTATTTATTAGCACAATTATATCAACTAGATATGTCAATTTTACTACAACCACACATTACCTGGCATAAAAGCCCGCTCTTTCATCATCGCACGCAAAGCTTTACGTCGGTATGTAACATCCAGCGAATTGACCTATTTATTTCAAGAGAATTAAAATGCAATTACATAATTGAAATCGTAATAATATTTCGCATATTCATACCTGTTCGCAAACGTCTATTACATTGAACTCCTCGTCCATTGTGTCATCTTTCATTAACAGATAATGAGCCATCTCGAAATTATAGCCGCGTCGGCATGGTAAGAATCTGTCCCCTGAATAGATTTGTTTCGATAATGGACACGTTTTAATTTGTATGCAGTTTAGATGCTGAAATTTCTGCGTGTTGCATTGCTCGGGATCTTTGTTGATAATCTCTTGTGGGGTAGATGACAGTAGCCATTTCCGTGGAATAATCTGATAAGACATAAAAATTATATATATATTATATATATATATATATATAAAAAATATAAAAAGAGACAACGAGAAAGAGAGCAAGAGCGAGAGCTATTCTTAATTAACGAAATTAGGGAAATTTCAGAGCACAGATTTCTTTTTTAAATCTCCAGTGCTAATAAATTCTCGAGCAAGAACAAAGATATTTTTGCAAAGATTTTTCATTGAGATACAATGGAGCATTAATCTCGCAAATTAAACTGCATGCTGGGATTTCGAATTTCATGGCAGAGTTTGCAGAGATGACGTCTGTACATCCAGAATCTTTTCAATCCCAAAGAAAGATGTGCGCTGTATTTCCCGGGTTTATCATGAAGACTAATTCTCCAACACATGGGTGTGATCGATCGATCGCCACTCAATCGTTAGTCCGCGACCGTCGCAGCTAATTGAAAACTTCATTCCCACGGTGCATCGGTGGTGAACACGGTGGGGCACGAACCGGTCAGCGACGACGTTATGCGATGCGAAAACGCCACGCATACGCGCCGCACCGTTCGTGGGCTGTACCACCTGCGGCAAAACTCTATCTTGCAGGGGACGCTCCTCGAAATGAGAGACAATAAATTTGAAGAATAAGAGACAGAGAAAGAGACAGACAGAGAGAGAGAGCTATGGCCGTCGCTGTACGACGCCTTGATCTAAACGTTTTCTTCGTCGCAGGCGTCTAAACAAATCGAGTCCAACGCATTACATTTAATTTCCTTGATATTTAATTTCATAACATTCATGAAACGCATTCGGCGTAAAATGTTACGCTACGACGCACATTGTGTTGCCGGCTTAAACGATCTAGGAATCAAGCAACGAGATTAAAGGGGCAAAATTGATTTTTGCTATCATTCATGTCAGGAATTTGAAGAGATTTCCATTTTACGCAGTTTCGACTCGCGTATTCGCGTAGCGAATCATCCGAGGGAAGCAGTTTTCTTTCGCACTTCTGCAACAGACAGCAGGCTGTGCCATACAGAAGGAGAAAAGATCCTACCAGACGTAAAATCCAAAATTTTCTACGTCCGAGAGCGGCCGAGTGCGGAGGGTGCCGCTGGATAATTTCTGCTGGCGGCATTATGCACGAAGGGGTAATACCTTATACTGACCATTGTACCCCCTGCGAACATCTGGCTGTCCGGGTTAGTGATGGATGGGACAAGTTACCGAACCTGATTCCCGTAGCTGGATCAATCTCACATACACATTTAAAAAAGAAAAAAAGGAGAATGCTCCTGTGCGCTCACGCGTCTTATAAAATCTTAATTTACAAGGTATTAAACAAAATCTCGGGAGAAATGATTTCACACACATTTACGTTGCAAAGATAAGATTTATCTGCCTGCATACAAAGGCATAATATTTATTCTACCTTATTAATTTCATAATTAAATATATTATAATAATTTATAAATTATGGCTACATGTACAGTTTCGAGAATTTTAAAAAAGGATATAAAAACATATATGTATTCTCTATAGAATATACATATATACATCTTGTTAAATTCAAGTAAAAGACTCGAGCATTTCTTGCTTTGAGAGGCTTGTTTACTCATTTCATTTTTATCGATTTTATTTTCGCTCGCGCGAAAGATTTATAATGATAGATGTGGAAAATCGAGATTTCTCTTAAATACCCCGAATGTTTAAAGAGAAATTCCAATTTCGAAACGAGATTCCAGTTCGTGGCGATACGAACGATAACACCGCCACGCCGGCCAGGTACGATTGCGCGACGCAACGCATCGATCTAAAATCGCTCGGAGCCAAGCAACTCGTAAGCGCGACGATCTCCCTCCACTTTCGACACCCGTTACGAGAGTAGCATTAGATCGTACGTTAGACACGCGATTGGCTCCCGTCGGATGCGAAGAGGTTGGGCCAGGTGGGCCATCAGGGGGCACATGACGCGATTGGCAGCACAAACAGTCGCGGAGGAAGGGGGCAAACGAGTTAGCGAATCCATAGCTTCACTATAAACGAATTATTGTGCCTGTTTATTGGTTATCCTTGTTTATGAACTCGTTCCGTTCGGAAAACAACTAATTAATTAATTAACTCGGCATTAATTCACGAGGTGAATTTATTATCGGAACGATTAAGACGTAACATAAATTAGTTAAAGCTAGATTTTATTTATTTTTCAATTAGAGGTAAGCAAGAAGTTATTTTCGTAATCCTATCTGCAATATAATCACTGGCGAAAAATCCATTCCAAATTGGTAAACAATCTATGAGAAAATGTATTCCCTACATCTGTACATTAACTATTTTACTTATTCAATTATTTTAATTATTATTTTAATAATACTTTTGTTAATTAAAGAAAGAAATAGAGATTTTTTAACTATTTTGAATTATTTAATATTGAATTATTTAATATATCAATTCAGTACATATTGTATACTTTGATATAATTCTTGAGTATTTATTTAAGAAAAATAAATATTGAAATATAAGATATTCAACATAAGTCAAAATTTAATATATGTTGTTAAGTAATATAATTAAACTCAAGAATTATATTAAAGTAAACAATATGTACTGAATTGATATATTAAATAATTCAAAATAGTTTAAAAATCTCTATTTCTTTCTTTAATTAACAAAAGTATTATTAAAATAATAATTAAAATAATATATTAATATATGTTGTTAAAATATTATCGCATACAGGAGTTTAGAATGTAAAAATAAATTCTAATTAAAAATTTCTAACTCGAAAAATTGATTAATTCAGCTGATTTAAGTATAAGTTGCAAATATTATAAATGTAATTAATTTCAATAAAATTATTTGTTTAAATTAGTAAAGTAAAAATTAGTAAGTAACCCATTTTTCTTTTTTTCTTAAAATTTCTTCTGTAAATATATTTTAAAATTTTTTGTGCTGAAATCTCCAATTAATCTCTTCAAATAGAATAGTTTTACAATTAGATACTTCTGCATACAAAATATATTAGTTTTAATGTAAGATATTCCTATACACAACCAATAATGGTAGAATGTCATTAGTCTTCTAGACTGACAAAATGTCGCGGTACGCGCGCCGGAAGACACGAGAGCGATCTTCCTGTGCGTCTTGATCGAGGGCGCGAAACGCGTGTGTCGAGATCAGGTGGGGACGGCCCTCTCTCAGCTTCGACGGGGCGCAGGATGCGGAATGCACGACGTAGGACGTAGGACGTAGGTTTCCCGCGGGTGGGGAGTCCTCCGGTGCACAGCATCCTTCCCTCGCAACGGCGAAGCGACCGAACTGGTCCTGACTAGTCCTGAGAGACACGGCGAGGGGGGCTCGTGAGTCGGGGCCGTGGCGTGGCGGGCCCCGTTTCTGGGTCCGCTGTCTGCAGCCCTCAGTCGCTCGCTGATGCTTGGACGAGCAGGAGTGTCAAGTTATTCTAGGGCAGGCACTCGTCGCGATTCTGCCAATTTTGCATTTTTGGGGGGGAGGGGGAGAAATGGAGACGAAAGGAGGGTAATGATTCGCGCTCGCGACTTCGAGTCGATATCCGGTCGACCGCTGCTGTCTCGTTTTACTGAATCAGTCAAGCGAATAATCGAGATCAACTCTCGAAGATCACCGGGAATAATCCAGGATATTTGAGCTACCACGTAGTGGTCGAGAGGACGTGGTGGAAGAAAAATCCGAGATGAGTTTTTTCCCTCCTTGGATTTGAGACAGCGGGAGTCACTAAATGATTCGATGGTCACTGTTTCGCGCCAATTGATCCTTGCATTTTCAACTTGAGCCCCGCTTCCCGCTCTCGTAGTCTCTGACCGACGATCGGTCCGTTACGGTCAGTTAATCGATGTCCTGCGACGATCTGCGCTGAATTATTAGAAACAGAATATATCGAGATAGCGAAGCATGGAAGTACATATGAATATTTCATCGAGAAGTGTCGATTGACAGTGCAATTTTATCGTTTGAATTGAATCGTAGATTATCGCCATCGTGTCACAACCTTGATAATCAAGTTATCGACAATGATTTGAAGACAATTCGATAGGTAAGGGCACGATGAAAGAGATCTTCTCTCCCTTTTCCAGAGACGGTGGAAGAAGATTACAAAGATTACATCGAAAGGTCTCAATCGTTTCTTTCGCTCGAGAGTCTGCAGTGCTTCCCGTGGCTCGTCATCATATGTTGCGAAAGGGATATACGTTATGATATTTTATCTTGCGCGAGGAAAACGATTTAACTTCTTAATTGTCAGAGTGTGCAGATGGATTTTTAAAGAAAAACAGGGATATGTTCTCGTGACCGGTACAGTATCGGTCGATGTTATTGAACGGTGTAACCGACGCTCTTGACGTTGAACAAGACCCTCGTAGGAACCTTGTGATTGCAATCCGTTCCGTATGAAAAATACGTCTCGGCTCAGTTCGTCTTGGCTCAGTTCGTCTTGGCTGGCTTCGGCGCGGCGCCTATGCCGCGAGGCGTGGTTCGTCGCGGACGAGTTTGCCGCGAATGGGTCACGCGATAAAATTCGTCGAACATCGGTGGATTGTCGAGGAAGATTTCCGGTAGAGAGCCACGAGCGTATATATCGCTGTCTCGCGATATATGATCGTGATCTTACGTAGTGCGTTTGGATTCCGATGTGCGTGCCGAGTCGGATTACGCCGCGGGGTTACTTGGCAGAGTGATCGAGGAAGTGGGAGTCGGCTGTGATCACCGCGCGGCCGCGCCGCGCCGGTCGGGATCGATCGAGCGGAAAGGCAAAAAATCAATCCGGCAAACGAGGATCCCGGAGGCCTGGCGTCGTTACAAGGATCAAGGATCAATGATCTCGGTGCGATGATTTTTCGAATTCTCCGGGGAAATACAGTTAGGCGTTTTAACGTTTTTCCCTGATCGCTCTCCGTGGATATCTCGCGCGGCAACCGCGTCGAGTAAACGAGCACACGCGGCACGAAACGAGACTACATGGGGACGATCGCACGAATCTGATCCCATCGTTTCCGCCAGGCGAATGACTGTACTATGCCGCTTATAACGAAACGTCGCGCCTCTACTCGCGTTTTCAAGACAAGAAATTTTCTCGCTATATAGAAAGAGAAAGAATGATTGATAAAAAGGAAGGATTTAGCAACTTCCTGCTTTTAGTTTAAAACGTGAGAGAAAGGCCGCTTCGCAGCTATACTTCGTATGCTCGATGAACAGACGAGCACAAGATTGCGTTCTGAAGCTGCGAATCGAATTTTCGACGTCTCTTAGGTAGCTGAATTTTTTAATAAATAATCGGAAAAATTCAAAACACCCTGTATGTGTGACCAAACAGAGGGAGCTCCCTCTCGACAGAAGAAATGTCTCAAGTTCAATGTTAAAAGGAGTGGGCAGTTTATAGAGAGAGACTACAAATGGTAGAGAGATAGATGCGCGAGATACTGCAAGCTGCTCGACGCATGAGAGTGACACGTGAAGGAATAAAGCACAACGTCGTTCCAGAGAAGCAGAGGTTTACGCGAACGAAAACGTCTCGCGCCACCTTCGCTGCGAAGGGAACGTCTCTAGAGACTTCGACGCGTGCACAAGAACATCGCTGGTAAGTCAATGCCTTGTGATGTATTTTCTCTTTGCCCCCTCCTCCCCGATTAGATCTTGAATTACAAGAATTTCGACTTTACCTTGTATCATATATAATCGACGGAGCAATGTAGACTTTTCTCAATCTAGCAAAAAAATAGATATTAAAGCGGGGAGGCACCTGAATACTGAAACGTTTTTAATCAAATACTTTTTGGACATTTTAATCTACGGATCGATCGTGGCGTTATACGGTTATGTTTCCATTCTCGCACACCCTCTCGCAAAATAACGTCTGCGCCCCCAGGTGGTTGTCTATATCCCGCTGTTTTTTTCTCTGAGATAATTCCCAGATAGCAAGAAACACAGCCCTGCTATTGTATTATATTTTACGGGATGCGTATTAACGGAAAAGCAAGCTCTCTTTTCCGACCTATCGTTCTCAATCAACCGCAGCAGCTATCGTCAGCATGATTTTGTGTTATTACCGCCTGGCAAAAACTCGTTTAATTATCGTTGCCTTACATGCGTTATTGGCCTTTAAATTACGACGGGAGATAGACCGACGTGTTTTTTTGTCATATTATGCTGTTATCTACGAGGACAAAAATTGCACCGTAAGGATCCTGAGGAAATCTCCATTTTCAACGGTTTGACACGCGATAAGGAAGTCGAGTTATAAAAGAAGAAGATAGAGCATATAATAGAGCATATAATAGAGCATATAAGATAGAAAAGGTGAAGAATGAAAGTCGGAAAGATGACAGCTACCTGCCATTTTCAAATCTTCGAGCTTCATAGGATCGATGCTTCCTTAGCGAAACTGGTTTCAAGCGCGATATTCGATTTCAGACACTTCCGCAACGCGTTGCGAATCTATGAAACACAAGTGCAGTCATCATGAGGACGACGATAAACTTCAAAACCTTTCTAGAATACAGACCTCTCGGCAATCGCGCGACCTCACGCGCTCCTAATGCTGTCGAGGTACAACGATCGCAAGTTGGCTGGTTATCGAGTTAACTGCGGCGATAACTTAGTAATACAACTTTGTTGCCGGAGATCTCGGGTTTCGATTCTTTCTCTCTCTCTTCGATTCTTTCTCTCTCTCTCTCTCTCTCTCGTTCTCTTCTCAAGTCATGAAAACACGATACATCCTTATTGCACACATTTTCAGAAGTTAAAACCCTTAAAATGTTTGACTGTCATTCGATGAATGTCTCAAGTTCGCTTGGGTTTCGACGAGTTCTTGGTGCGAGATAACGCAAGGAGAATCGTGTCAATAAAATTACAATGGTCTACGTAAGTCGATTGATTCAAGAGAGAGAACCCTGTAAAATATTCTGTTTATTCGTATAGAAACATCCCGCGTCTTTTTTATCTATCGGATTATTTCATTCCGAACGGTCTCTGATCAGTAAGACCCGCGAGAGGAATTTTACGCTACGCGAGCTCGTTATCGCGGTAACATTGGCATGCAACGCGGCGCAACGCCAAACTCGCTTGGTTATGGAGTTAACTGCGGCAATAACTTTCGTGGCGACTTCGTCGCTTCTCCGCCGATCTAACGAGTCGTCGCGGCAACAACCTACGCGAGCGTAGAGGTCTGCGCTCGGTTTCACAACTCTTTCTCCACCTACTTGCGCTCCTCCTCCCGCGACTGTAAGCGGCGCGTCTCGATTGGAGTAGCTAGCTTGCGAGGCATAGCGTGGGCCCCCGCATGCCCCCGGCGAGGGGGTACCACGACGAGTGCCCGCGAGAGACCACGCGAGAGTCGTGCCAGGAGCCGAGCCGCTTCGATGGGCCCACCGGTCTCAAATACCACGATTTAGAGCATAGCTTAACCACTTAACTGCGCAATAACTTTGCGCACTTTCTAGACGCTGATAACGTATCCCCTCGCCGCTATTCGAGAGTAACCCGTTCCCCGTGGTACTCGATAACAGGTCGTGCGAATTAAAAAATATCTGGATTTTTATATAAATAAAAATTTGTATTACTATATGAAATTACTATATGAATAATTTTATACATACGCGCGCACACACACACACACACACACGCTGCCCTTGCGCGCGCGCGCGCATACACACACGACATTATTAAATAATAATATGTATCATATATAAAATCACACACACATTTTATATGCACGCGTACGCGCGTGTGTGTGTATGTATACAATTATTTATATATACAAATTTTTATGTTTACACACACACACACACACACACATATATAAAATACACTACATATATGAAACACACTATATATATATACAGTACCGGCCTAAATTATATCACCTTTAGATTTTTGAGTATAACTTATTTTAAAGTGCACGGATCTTTATCAAATCATAACATGTTTTGATAGTGAGTATAGCTTATTGAAGAAATAACTTTTCACCAAATAATGAAAACAATAACTTATGAAAAATTAATTTTATTTGAAATTTCCAAAATATGTTACATTTAATAATAAACTTTGAACCATTATTAAAATAATAAATATTTTGAAAATAAACCATGAAACTGAAACAATGAAACTAGTTATAACTGTAAACACAATTACTAGAGCAAAACAAAAAAACAAAAAAGCACAAAGATGCGATTTTGGGGAAAATTAATAAAAAATTCAAAAATCATAGTGTATTTTGTCAAATCTCATTATATTTCGTGTACAAGGTGTACCTCTTGCCAAGGTGTTTACTGTAAAATTTTTAGCGCATTCGATGTTGACGAAAGTTCTTTGAAGAAAGAAAAAAAAGGTGATATAATTTTGGCCGATATTGTATATGTATATATATGGTGTGTATTATGTATTTAAAAAAAATTTATATAATACATTTTTTAATATTAAAATATACATAAAATTTTATTTTAAGAAACACTTTTAAGATAACTAATAATTATAAAATTGATACACTTCTCTCTCTTTTTCTCTGTCCTTAAAGAGAATTTCTTATTAATTTTACACCCTGCTCCGCGAGATGAATGTTGTAGGATACGTTTCATTGTAGGAGGTCTCCCTCCTCCGAAAAACTCTCTCGAAGAGACCTACGAACGCGAGCGATGCCTTGCCCCGACGGTATGTCACGATGATCGATCTGCTGTAGCAAGCACGCGGTTATACTCGCGCTGCGCGCATGCGGCGATAGCGTTCCTGTCTTGTCTTTGTCAAACGGTTATATATCTCTTTCGTCGTAACCCTCCCGATTTGCGGCACAACCTTATGGCTTATGTGATTTCTCATGTGTTCGTAAATTAATTAACAGATGTACGCGCCCGCGTGACACTATAAATTATCAAGTGGCTCAGATACAGTTTTATCCGTTACTTTCTCCACTTATAATTTTCACCAATGAAATTTACGATTTTTTTATATACGTACACGCAATACATTCATCTTACAATATATCTATTTCTCTTACATAATATTTGAGTGTCAGCCTTTATTGAAAGGAGATAAATTGTTTTTTTACGCAATTTTTTTACGCGTGCTAGGATTAAGGATTTATAACATCAAAGGGATATTAATTATTCTGTCTCGTATCGCCTCTGCGCGCCGACCCGAGATAAAGTCGGCGCAAAGCTCGCGTGTGCGGACTGATACAAGCTCATTGCACCATTACGCGTGAAAACGCGCATTAAGACGCTGGGGTAACGCGCGGGTTACCCGCGCCGTGCATTCCACTGACTCGGTATGCACAACTCACGCGATAGTTTCGCGATCGAGTGAACCTTACGGTTTCGCTCGTTCGAGTGGCAAGCTCTTGCGCCACTCGTCCCGCTATCGTAGAAACAGAACTCGCGATATCCTCCTCCCCCTCCCCTCTCTCTCTCTTTCTTTCTTTTTATTTCTAGATGTATCGGTAGCACGATCTCACCCCGTATCCTCCCGTGCGCGGTTTCCAAGTTGAAAGCGTGTGGCAATCCACCGGCCACTAGCTCGGCAACGATAATTATGTCGGAGGCGAGATTATCGCGCGAAATTGGAAAGAATTCAAGGCGGAGCAGAAACACGGAGCCCCAAGATCGAAATATCGCCGCCGTCACGATCGCTCCCCCAAATCAATTCGATTAATCGCGTTTTAAGCGACAACCATCGATAATTACGCTTGCTTAATCAGAGATTGCCGTAACGATCCATCGCACGGTGTGGCGCGATGAAGCAACGTCGTTCGGTAACCAGCGTCCTTATCTCCATCAATAAGCACCTGTCCGCCGACGGTCATGTTGGCCCCACGTGAACACGCCAGCGCGTGTTTCGCCTCCATTCACGGAACCGCCGAACGAAATAGCCGCGAGCATTCATTCGCCGCGCAACGCCCGCCGCGAAGAGAGCCAAGCGTTTTGACACCTCAGAGTTCCAAAATCGGAAAGCTCAGAAATTGTGCGCTGGACGTCACAAGTGCCTCAAGGCTCCCATGTTCTTAACTACATGCATATCGCATTACGAAACGTAGACGAGTTGTACAAATTTTTCATCCTTGTACCACACATCGGGATAAATTTGTTTCTTCGTGTACCACGACGCATACTGAGTGGTATCAATGATTTCGACACAATATATTCTTCTCGATTCATGGATCGACAATATAAATGTTATTGACCGTAATATTCATGTGCTAGAGTGGTTAAAGATCGAATTCTTCTCTTCTTCCTTGTCGTTGTTCGATTTCGAACGTCGTGACTCATTTTCATGAGTTTTCAGGGGATAAGTTAGCTCACAGTAGGGTCCCTCTCCTTTCCGTGGCGCAGGATCCTACTGCAATATTCTCAGTGGTTTGTCGTTTTCCAAGAGGTGGCGACCGAATAAAAACCAACGATTCTTGGTCGAATTTGAACTCGAGTCTTCGCTGGTTAAGACAACGCACATCATTCTGAGCTACGATCGCCACAAGATCGAATTACTCAAACATTTATTAATGCAAGATAATATAAAAAAAGGAATTCCCCGTGTATATTTCCAGATCATTCTGTTGAACGCAAATAATGGAGTACGAACAACAAACAAACAAAAATTCAATTCATTTTGACGTGTAGTGGAAGCAAGAAATAAATTCGCATTCATCGCGATCTACAGCGTTGATACTAGCTGTAACGAGGAAAGAGGTCTTGATATCCGACAATATTGCATCTTCTAAAGACATTTTTCAATATGACACCACATTCTGATGGTCATGTATGTTTCTAAAACGTACCAATTAAATGTTAATTAATTAATGTGATGCCAAATCTGTCTTGCTGTCGCGCAAAATCTGTATCCTGGATAAGACAGCTCGTGGTTTTGACCGCATTCTCCGAATGCGTCGCGCCCCATCGCTAGCCTGTACCCATTGCCAATTCGAACGTGTCGACGTTGTTCATTAAGTGGCCGCGTTACTATACGGAGGAAATGCAGACCGTCCCGCGAAATTCCATCGATAACGTGCGCGTTGCTGCGGTACGAGCAGCAGTTGCAGTTATGATCCGTTATGTGCATTTGGAAAAAGAGTGGAAACGGGTAGGGACGAACGAGCACACCCAGGATCAACAAAATTCTATCATATTTTGCATCAGAGTCGACCACTTTTTCTGAACTCGAATGAATCCGAAGGAAGATTGCTTCGTAGGAACTGCTTGTCTCGGAACGTTGCTTTTTTTTGCACGAAGACAAATAAGCAGATGGAAAAAGAGACGGCTACGTGTATAGATAATCCAATGACCGCAACATCGTGCAAACGCGAGTCGCTTTGAACGAAGTAGCATTCGTGTAAGGTAGCCGCATCGGGAGGAACGATTCGATCGACCTTAGAAGAATGCTCGATAGTAGATTGGCATGGCGAGATAGAAACTCGACGAAGGTCGACGAAAAGGGAGAGAAGGAAAAGGAGGAAGAAGACGAAGACAGCCAAGGTGAAGAAGAAGAAGAAGAAGAAGACCGAGAAGAAGAAGAAGAAGAAGAAGAAGCGGGAGAAGAGGGAGAGAGAGAAGGTGGAAGGCCCCGGGGAGGTGAACGTACGATTATGTGATCACTGGAGGATGCACACTCCTCCCTCTTTACTCGTCTCACAAAACTAGTTTACACCGAGACTGGAACTGGAAGATGGGAAAAAAACCGTGCACGTCGACAGCCGATCTGATTGGATTTATCAAAGGGCCTTTTTTTCCCTTCTCCCGCGTCGATAGATTAAATCTGGATGCTCTCCGACGGACGGCCGGAATTGACGGGTAGAATCACGGAAATAAAATGGTTCCTACATAATCCGCGACGTAAGCGAGAGGAAAGTTAATTGTGTCTCTTAGCCGGGACGATCGTCACGAAATCATCGAAAAATTTTGCTCTCGATCGGAGCGCGCGATAATGCGGACGAAGAGGAAGAACGTGAAGGTCCAAGGTGATACCATTAGAATACGTCATGTCGCGGCGTTTTCTCGAGGAAGGAAGGCAAAGAGAGAGAGAGAGAGAGAAA
This sequence comes from Crematogaster levior, assembly GCA_901521435.1. Classification (NCBI taxonomy): domain Eukaryota; kingdom Metazoa; phylum Arthropoda; class Insecta; order Hymenoptera; family Formicidae; genus Crematogaster; species Crematogaster levior. Next base: position 18,035 of record CABEGB010000016.1, read on the forward strand.
GAGGAGCACCCCCTAGGGAGTCGAGGAGCCACCCAAGAAGCGGGCACCGCGATCGCTCGCGCAGGACACAGTCGTAAATATCGTTGTCACGGCATATACAGAGCGATCCTCCGGGGATCACCCTGTACGCGCGCGATGCCTCGTCGTCGGCCAGGTGGCCGGTCGCCGCCGCCGCCACTCGCTTCCGATTTGGTTACAGACGATCGAGCGGACAGATCTAACGCGCTAACGGTACGCTGTCACCGTCGGTGCGTACAAATCGTTTTCTACCTTACGGCGCGACGTGTTAATTATCGGCCTGGGAGTTTTTCCGCGACAGCATTCCGCGGCGGCGGATATAAGGCGTTACGCGTCCGCGGATTACGCATTCCAGGATCGGTCGGGCTCGATCTCTCGGTGGGCGCTGACATTACACTGTTTACACCGCGAGTGAAACTAGTGTCGTTCCGTAAGATCGCTCGCCAGTCCGGTCGATGTTAATATTGTTATTGGACCGGTCTCCGCCGTGCCGGTCCACGCGTCGCAAGAAATCCAATAAATTTGCAGAACCGGCCAATCGACGAAAAACGCTGCGATATTTTAATTTTCACTCCGAGTGGCTCCTTTTTCTTCTGCTAAAGTAAATGATCCCGATTATGCATTTATCACCGGATTATGTGTTTGTTGCTAATAACCTGCGGGACACTTGACGTGCTGCATATTATTTGTATTCGCGAATATACGCGGATCGTGTAATCTATTTGTGAGAAAGATCATGATTGGAGAAGGAGATGTTCATACATATCCTTTTATCATTACCTAAAAGCTTTAAGCTCACTTTGGATACTTGATAATTCTATAATTTTATATGCTACGTACAAAAAGCATTTTAAGAATCAAAATAATACATATGAGGTTACAAAAATATAAGTATAAGGATATGTGTATTGTATTTATTATTTAATTATTTTACTACCATTACTACTTATTTAACTACTATTTGTACTTATTTTATACATATACGTATATAATTATAAATCTTATATATTAAGAGAGTCGCGATCGTTTCTTATAGAAACCAATAAGTAAATAATAAGCCAATTTTACGATCAGACTGGATCTTTTATGCCAAATAATATTATTTGTGAATTTATGTACATTTCATGCCTTAGCGGATTAACGCGCAGTTATTTTTGGTCAACGCAAATTTAACTTAAAAATGTACGATCACATAATTAAATTGATTATCAATTTAATAATACTGATACAAATAAATTTAGAACCTCCTTTTCCCCCATGCAGCATTGCAAAGGGTATGTTGCAAAAAATATCATTTCAGCCGTGGTAATATTTTTATAATTATATTATAGTATATAAATAATTATAAGAATTCTATCCTGAGATCCGATGCGAATTATAGATCATCTAAAACGAGTTTTAGGGTAAATCAGGATCTAACAAGATCATTCGGCACGAGAAGACATTCAGTTTCAGGAAAACTGATTGTATATTATATATTACTTGTAAAATTCTATGAATTTACTCGTAAAACATTAAAATTGATATGAAAAATCAATGCTTCATAGCGAGGGATAATTCAGACCAGGGATAATTCAGCGTTAACCGATTTCTGACGATCGAACAGACGAAAAACCAGAGATCTTTCACGATCAAAGATCGTCGCGTTATCGATGCGACAACGAGAATCGTCCCGAAAACGAGGGGATCCATGAATTACGATTTCGACGCTTAAGGCGATACTCGAATCCTGTTTATCGCCTTCTCTCTGCCTCGAGTTTCTTCGAGACCGAATCGGCCTTGTACGACCGCGTCATGGCAGGTGCAAGCTCCAACCTTTTTCTCTTCTTTCTTGCATCTTCTTTCTTTTTTTCTTCCCGCGTTCACCGGTTTCGTGCTGCCCTACAGGCGCATAAACAGCTGAGCGCCAGGATCGGACCAGCCTTGGCCGAGTACTGACTGACCCATCGAATCCGTTATAAAAATGGGCCCACGATGAGAGCGACGCTGACGTGTGAGATCAGGAGGATTATCCAGGTCAACTTTACACGCGAGTTTACGCTTCTGCGATTCCACTTTTAATACCCAATACGCAAGATCTGAAAGACCGACATGCTTTTCCTTTGTCCTATAAAAAAAAGAAGGACCCCATCGATGTGATTGGGAAACTTCGAGGGCTAATGTTAGAAAGGAATTTTACTTTATAAATATATAGCGACTTGTGTGTCCGCTATTAATAAAATCAGCATAAAACGTACTAAAAAAACACACATTTAAAAAATAAAAATAAATAAATAGGAGACAGACGTAATCAATTCCCTTTAACATCTTTATGCTGAAATTACACATAATTATACATTATAGGTACAGCTTAAAGCTTACAGCATCGCAAATGTTTCTGCCCGACCTTCCGTCCGATATCGCGAGAAGCTGTCTGAGGAGCCGCGTTTGAAAAAGTCGCACGCCGATCACGAAACTCGACTGATAACGAGTTATCCGCTTTTTTAAATACTGAACCGGTCCGCCGGCCACGAAGAACCAGTCGATGGACGCTAATAACGCGAGGCCCAACGCACGCAGAATTACGGCCGGTACAAGTTACTTGCTCACAAAGTTGTAGCGGTGCAACTAATAAAAATCCAGGCGATACAACCAACTCTCTTCAGGTAGTCACGCGATATATTCCGCTCCTCCGACCGCCATTATATTAATAACGATATATTGCGAACGTGCGAACGAACAAATCTGACTTTTCTGCCCTTTCGGGGCCGAACAGTTTGTAATATGTCGAGGAACTTCGGGAAACGGTCTTCATAATCATAATATCAGTAACGATATACGCATTCAGTTAATTGAATTTCCATAATCGCGATAGCCTCTAGGTCCTTGAGACAAGGGAGGAAACGCGAAGAGGGCACAGCAATTAATTCTTTAACACTTGATGAAAAACCCATCGTTTTTTCATAGAAATTTGAATCGTGGATTCACAATCGTGATTTATTCGTACTACTTTGTGTCAACCGAATGACTCAATACCTCGGTTTGTGCTCGCCTTATATATCTTCTCCGTAATTTTCAATTCTAGATCAATAATTCTCTTGACCTCTCGTAGTAACTCAAGTTAATATTCAGGGTTCTCTTCTTCACGAGCGCTCGTAATTGAATTATCGAGACGCTCATATGATGAGCGATCGAAAGGCGCCTGATAATTTCTCAGCAAAATGACGAGTCACTCGTAAAAGTCAGAACGGCCTCTTGTTTTATGCGTTACGGCTTTATAAGCCGCTTCTATTATACATTAATCGTATTGTGGCATCGTAAGCGTCGTAACGAGTTGTCGCAAGCCGTAGTAGAAGTTCATTCAAGTTCAAACTTCTATGATCTTGCAACACTACTCGCTGTAACAACCAATGAGCATCGTAATGTTTCAAAAACGACGGTTCGTGAGTTTAATCGTAGACAGTCAGCAATTGCAAATAGTTACGGCACAACGATTCTGCGACGTTGCGATACGATCAATGGAGACTTAGCTTTAGAGGCCAACATCTCGCGCGTAAAACACACGACTCCTTCTTTCATAAAAGCGCGAGCTCGTTTTTAACACAGCAGGATAATAATACACGGGACAAAATCGCAGCTGTAACTTCCGAATATCGAATAAAGTAAATCGAATAAAAATAAATGAGAAAAAAGGTAGTAGCATCCTTTGGCTAATAAGTATGTGCGGATAATTTTCTTGCAGATAATAATTTCTAATCTAAGGCGTGATAAATCTCCTTTTTTATTGAGTTGCGTCATAAATTAGGAACTATATACAATCTAGAGCAATTTTATTGTCTCACTCTTATCATCGTAAAAAAACTTTAGAATTACAATAGTTATTAACGTGGATGACAGATATCCTATAGGACTAATCTTCGTAAAAAATTAAAAAAGATGAATCTGTTCAATAATCAATTTAAGTCTATAAATTAAAAAATTGATAATAATAATAATAATAGCAATGAAATCATTTCACAAAAAAGAAACTTTTGTAGTATTATCTTATTTAAAATCCATCTCAGAAATCGTTACCGCTGCGATTGATAAAACAATTCACAACAGGATACAGTTGCATTAAATTTAATAGTTTTGTTAAAGACAAGAATAGGTTATTTGCCAATAACAACTCTATGTATAAAATTTATGATGTAAATTTACGATGCTTAATACGAGGCTTAAAGAAATTAATATTAAATTGGATCCATCTAAACATTCAATTACTGTTTGATTCGGTCACGAAACATATAATATATTAGAATATATCATCATTTGATTGGGACAATGTCAGAAATCTAGGAAACGTAACATTCACGAAAGGATCATATCAGAAATGATACATATAAAAGAACAATGAATTAAATGCCAACAAAGACACTCAAGAATTGTTAGATGAAGTTTATTTTGATATACTTAATGAGTTAAGCTAGCTAAGTTTTCCATCTTAATGTAACAAAAAACTTTTGGGGTATACGTTTTTTTTATTATACATATACATATACAAATATGTAATAACTTTCCTAGGTGTTATCGGTTTGCTATAAGACATCATAAAATTAAGAAGCTAATGGCAAATAATCTAACACTTATGGTATATATTTTCTTATCTTGTCACTTATGTAAGTTTTACACCTTTACGTTCTCGATTAAGATAAAAAACTGGATTATTTAGGCTAATAAACATTTCACATATACTTATTATATCAGTCTTTTTAATCATAAAAATTGACTTTACATTGAGAGCGAAAATTCACACTTAATTCCCTGACTACAAGTCTCAACTTTGTTAAACAATTAAACTGCAAAAATGGATATTTTCGCATCAAACGAATGTTTCACTGTTTCACTTTTAATTATGTGACTCATATTTCTGTAAATATTTCACGTCTACTTTATCCGCGTTGTACTCGTATCTTTTCCGTCGCATCTTATTACACAAACCAAGCAGTGTTGTTACAAACTTTCATAATGTCATCCATAATATTATAATATTCAAAATTAATTCAATTATTTCTCGTATTTTAGTCATTTTAACTTGATCTTTATTCTTCTTGTTATAAAATTATTTTTGTTGAAGATGACTAACAATAAGTCGAAACGTACAATTGTATTTAATATGTTTTTGTGAATAAAAGCAATGTTACCAGCATTTATTTTTGCACACAATTAGTCGCTCTCCCTTATAGCTTTTAAGTGTTTACCTTACTAGTAATTTATTGAGCTTGTTAGCTCAAAGAACACGTATCATGTATCAAAAATGTAGAAAAGAAACATCAAAAATCGAAGAATGTGGATAACGTCATACGGTGAATAACGACACTCTGAAAAATCAGAATGACGTCGGCGAGGCTAATGCAGGCTGCATTCCGTGATATCACGGCACCGACATTTTGACATTTAACTAGTTGTGTTGCTAATTGCTTCGATTAATGACCGTAATGCTCAGGCAAAAACCATCGAACTAAAAGATGTCATCATGGATTTTACATCGAGTTTTCTTGGCAACGATATTGTACCGCTCGATTGTTAAATACACGAGATTAAACTGCGCAAAACGGTTGAGAGGTAATCAAGGAAATTGATTAAAGCGCACGTGAGCGGCATTTTGCGCGATAAATGGGCTTCACTCATTCTTTCTTTTCCAGCTTTCCTCCGGGAAGAGCGATTTTAACAGTCAAAAATGCGAGAGACGCACGCGGAAATATTTCGAAATTACGTTCAAGGCGTTTCACTCCGCGTTGCGCGAGTCTCGGAACTCAGAGTATAATTTGATCCGAGTTAATATCGTCGACGGCTAATAAATTATCCGTCGTGCCGCGTCAGGGTTCAGACTTCTGCACAATACAGAGTTGCTAGGCGTAGCCGGGGCCGCCGGTTAAGGAGAGGCCGGGGTTAATCGAAGGAACTCCTTGGTAAAATGCGCGGTGCGCTCCATAAATCCAGCCGCTCTGGCCGTCCGTTTCACGGCCTTTGCGTTTTGCGCGACAGGACAACCGCCGACGGCCAACTATTTTTCCAGCCTGATATGTTTACAACACGTGTGATTCCACAGATGTGTAAATGCATCGACCCGGTAGCTAATATTTTCCTCCAGTCGCTTCGATTTAGTTCTCGTTAACCGTGGAAAGGAAGACTCCTTGACAAAATCGCGAAAGAAGACAAAGAAAGTCAATCAGAGTTAAAATAATGATAATGAAAAATGTGGGCGTAGTCAAGGCGTGGCGGGAGGGGGGGACAAACACCTAAGAAATAATATTATTGTTAATTTATATTTTACTAAACTACTTATTTTTATTATACTAAATTACTATTATTTTTACTAAATGCCACAAAGACTATTTTTAATATAAGCATACTATTTAATTGTTATTCTTGAGTGAAGATAAATATAATGAATCGATATATGAAATAATAATAAACAATGTTTTAAGATCAATTTTAGCCTCCCTCTCCCCCTTCGCTAAATGAAATCCTGATTGACCATGATAAAAAAACATTTGACATTTTTCTTGCTTATATCTCTTTTTTTCAGTAGTGTTTTGCTGCGTTGAATAATAAATTGGTAATCATATTATTTCAATTTGATTCATTTTATATTATATAACTTAGTTGTTTTTTTTCTGACAAGATACACTGAGGAAAAAAAGTGTTAAATAATATACGGTGGTCACGAGCTGTCAAGCATATATTTGTTAATTATTAATTAATTGTTATAATTGACAAATACTTTTAATTAATAATTAATATTAATTCACAAAAATATTTTTTAATTAAAAAAATATGTGTTTCGATAAATGACGTAGTTATGTATGTTTAACTTAAAACATACATATATGAATTTAAAAAATACTGCCAACTAAACATATTAGTCATATCAACAACTTTTGTTCTCAATATACATATGTAGATATATAAGTATGTAAAAAATATATTCTTTTTAAAGAGTTTAATAGAAAGAATAAAAATAACTTATAATAGATAAATTAATACATAAATTACAAGAAGTGTTAAGTTCATTAAAAGCATGGTTAATCGATCGTGATAATGACTGGTGTTGCTGTAGTCATTAGGTGTTTACTGCAAATGTAACAAATAGAATAACGATCGTGTCACCTCAATCCTTAATTGCTAATTGGGCCCGAATACACACAGTTTCGTTCCGCTCGAATGACAAGAGGTATGGAAACGTGATAGTATGTCCCGACACCAAATACATGAAATGAACGTTATATTATATACTTATATGGAACTAACTCGAAATCTCAGTTAGTTTTCTTTTATAGTTTTCTTAAAAATATTACAAAAAGTTTCTTGCTTTAGCGTTAAATATAATTATTATATTATATTATATTATATTATAAGAATAAATAATATAATATTATATAATATTATATATATAAGAATAAATTTTACTTTATAGAAAGTTCATAACCGTGTGATGAAATAATTTTCACAGGATTTAGCATCACATATATTAAGAAAATATTTAATTCCAACATAATTTCTGAAAAATTATTATATATATATATATATATATATATATATATATATATATATATATACACATATATAATATTTTTAGATATATGTATATATTTAAAAATATTATATATTTTTGAACTTATTTTTTAATAAATATATCTTGAAGAGTTCATTTTGCCTCTATTAAAATGTTATTAATGTTTCATAATGTTCGAATTTTTTTTGCCAAATACTTTTAAGCAGTTTAATTATATAAATATAATTCAATTGCTTCGAATATTATTCAAAATCGGAAATTCTTGGACAATCCTGAAAGCTTTGAAGTTTTTTAAAGATCTTAGACGTTTGGAAAATCTTTTTCTCGAAGTTTTTATAAGGTAAGTCGGGTAAAGATGTCAATAAATCGAAGATGCCATTTTATTAATAGTTCATTCATTATTCAATACATGACAATGTTTTCTAATTGTTAATGTGTTAATGTGAGATTGTTCACAACGAGCGACGCACGCAAACTTCTCCAATTTTATTACGTTAAATTCGAAGAAATCTGGGAAAATTTGTTCAAATTAAGAGGAGTATATTTTATAGGAGAAAATTTTATAAAAAAAATTTTTATAATGTGACAATAGTTGCAGATCATAAAGAAATTATAAATTTAAATAATCTCTAAATAATAAAATTTTAAAAACAATAAAACAGCACAATTTTTATACTCTCTTTTACTAAAAATTATGTTACAAAGCAAAAACTTGTCGAAAAAAATTAGTATTGCAAAGAAGGTAAAATGCATATAAAGTAAATTTTTGCATATTATATTAAATTACTAAATAATTACTGCATATTATATTAAAAACTCTTCCCATTTTAGAACATAACTTGAACACTGATTTCATTAAATTACTTACGTTTTATCTATATGATAAAAAGCAATATTGCCATAGTAAAAAAGAAGTTACGTCATATAAACATTTCAGTAACTTCAGTAACTCGTTAAGAGCTCGAGAAGAAGGGGAAAGCGATATAGATATTGTTTACGAGAATTAACCAAAACGCGCAGATCTTTTCGAGATTTGTTATGCTTCTGGCTTCGGTTTTCGCGAATTAATTTGATTGTTACATGCTCGACAAGATCTACGCGTTTTGGTATCTTTGCAGCTGAAAGCTTCTTTCATTATTTGTAATTTCATCTTAAAGATGTTGAATAAAAGAAAAGAAATAACAAAAATGTTCTCTGGTGAAAAAGAAAATATATTACAAACGGTTCATAGTAATAAATAGTAAACAAATTAATGCGAAAATTATGGTATCATTTTAATTGCAGAAAAGCTGTTCTTCGTAAATACAAATTACTGCAAAATCGTAAATCTGATAATACTGTTCAACCCACGTTATCTGAAAATATAATCGCTAAGTTTCAATATTTGAAAACATCAGTAGATCTATGAAATAAAAAAAGCAACACAATTTTATGGTTTGAAAAAACCTTTGAAGCATGGCAGATGTATCTATTTTATTTTATTTTATTTTATTTTAATCCTCGCTTTGCGGCTTAGAATGACTCCCAATTTATAATTTACAATTTCAATACATACATTTAAACATCGAAATCAGATAATCCGAGATCTAAAATCTATAACTATATAAACGTAGAGACAAAACATAACACAACACTATACAACACAATAAAAAGATAAAATCCGAATCGGTCCTTTTTAATTTTCTCTTTCTATTCTCCTTTTCCCTTGTTTCCACTCTCTTCTCCCTTCTCTGTTGCATTCTCTTTTCCGCTTCTTGCCTTAATGCTCTATCTTTTTTATTAACTCCAAGCCCTTCTCTCTTCCTTTCCCATAAATTCTTCTATTCGCACCTCTTTCTTTGTCACTTCGCACTCTCTTATTGTTAGCAGGAGCACATTCTGCTTCTTCTATTTTCTTCCTCTCTCCAATACTAGTTGTTTTTTGCCTCGTTTCTATATCTATCAAGCTTCTATCCTTCATTTTCTTTCTTAGGTATTTTGGTAATTTCTTATGTTCTTGTAATTATTCTTATCTAGATTATTCTTATCTATTCGTTTATTTTCAGCTGTCTTCCCTGTTTTTCTCTTTTCTCTAGTCTCTTCATGTTCTTATTCGATGTTCAATGCAACCTCCTAATTTTTTGCCTCCCTCCTTTCTGTTCCTTGCTCTTCCTGTCCCTTCTATGAGCTTCCTTCTGTTCATTTCCCAGTTGCCTTCTTCTTTCTCTTGTCTTTTCTTCTCCAGATCCTTTAAACATTCCTGTATTAACTTCTTCTAATGTCCTGCCTTTTCTTCGTATCGTACAGCTCTTCTTATCGCCTTCATTTTTATCTCTCTCATTTTTGTTTCTTCTAACAATATATAATTTTGTGTCTCCCTAGCTAGTCTTAACATCCACTTTGCATTCTTTTAACCTTGTCCAGCCTTTTTATTTTGCCAAACCCATTCTGCATCGTACAAAACAACACCTTTTATTAGTGATTCAAACATTGTCATTCTTCTCACATAATTTTCTTTAAATATTTTTTCATCTATGTTCCATGTCCTTTTTTTATTGCACGGTAGATATTTAATGAAAGAAAAAAACAAATGTACAAGTTGAAGTTAACATTGTGTAACGTTTTACAATGATATACACAATAAAGATTATAAGGTTCCACATACAAACTTTTACTATGGTAAATGTTAGGTTAGTGTGAGTTTATTTTTAAATTTTACTGTATTTGTTATGCTACAATTTATTTTATAAAGTGATGATTCACTGATACAAAAAATAGTAAAATACGATTTTAAATTGTATTAGAAATTAGTATAAAATTTCGCCTGTGTAGGCGAAATAATATTTCTCATAATATTATACTTTTGCTCATTAAGATCTCTCATAATTTCTTTTCATTAAAAAGAGGATATTTACTTACAATATATTTTGAAACCATCAAAATGAAATGAAATGGTCAAATGAATGTGAAGTGTGTTTCATGAAACGTTCCATTTCTTCTAGGATGTCAGTATATGAAGAATCTCCCGATTATTGATGTAAGATGCCACTTCAGGAAAAATACTATTACCGTGACGGACGATTTTATTTATACCGACATACAATTTTTATATTCTTATTAAATTTTAATTTTTTAAAATCTCGTAAATGCTACAATATTCGATAAATGTACATCTAAAACGAAAATATTACTTTTCTTTCTTATTTTATTGTGTTTATCAATGGAAAAAGTAAAAGTTTTTATATATGTATATATTACACTTCATTTATTGAATGCACGTTCCTCAATATACTTGAACTCACGCATTACAGCATAAAATAGGAGATGCTAAAACATGTAATCAAATTACAACTTTTTTACAATAACTTTTAGAGTGGCTACTTTCAGCATTAGTTAAGCATTATCTTGCAAAAATTTCAAAGCGTTGTGACTATTGTTCATATTTTTATAATATCTTAATTGGCATCTTCTCCCGACTTACCTTATAAACTGAAACTGTTTATCTCAACCTCAACAATTTGAAAATCAAAATTTCAGATTTTTTAAAATAAGATTGTAAAATAAAAGACAGTTAGAAATAATATGTAACAAAAAGAATATGTAACAAAAAGAAATTAAAAATAGAGAAAATCTCTATTTAAGAGAAGATCTTATGTTAGGATTAAGATCTTAGCCAAATATAATAATATTATGTTTCTGTGTAAATTTTGTATAATTTTTTTCAATTTAGCAAACTGTGCACTGATTATTTGTCGGTCTTGAAATATAGTTTTTATTACAGTAGAACAGTAAATCCATATATTTAAATCAATAATCGAGATCTAGAAAAAGATATATTTCTAAAACATTCAAGAATTTCAAGATTTAATGTACATTCAAGACTGTTGAAATTCTAAAAAATCATTTGGTTCGAATAATATTTGGGACAATTTGTGTCCTATATCCAAGGCAACTTGATGTCTCCTATTCATGCACAATTATCAAAGTTTCTTTACAACCTTGAACACGTTTCTGTATCTTTATAAAATAATTTTTTCCCTGCGAACTATACTAAACAACAAAAAGGTAGCAGGACACAACTGCGACACACATACACACACACAAAACAGACATTTATGTGTCCAATATAAAAGGATCTGGCTTCGGCCATTCGAAAGCTGCCACCTCGCCGCCTCGTAATTTATCGCTGTAATGAAACTCGGTCTGAAGGAAAAAGAAGGCCAGAGCTGGCTACTGGTCATCTGCATGACGAGTAAATAGACTCGCATTACTCGCGCCAACGCAGCACTTTATATCAGGTGCGATAGCCAGATAAGTTTCTGAACGGTGACCGCGCGTTAACATGACGAACCGAAGGATCGCCGCCATTTGTTGGGGATGTAATCGTTTCGTACACATATCGCAACGAGTTTGCCAATTCAGAAATTCCCCAACATGTCTCAATTTTGAAACTGAACGCTTCAAGGTCATCTAACTCGAGTAAACTGACCTTGTGTGTCGAAAAAGTAGAGAGAATAATTTTCTCTTTAGAAAATTTTTATTAGAACAAGATTTTTCTGAGAGTGGTTTCAAGAAGCGTCTCTTCGTTTTGCAGGACCGGGTTTATTATCCTGCCGCCATTTACCTCGCTCGCCGGAGAAAGCTCACTCGTGTAATGGCGTAACCGAGAGCCCCGGCAGATACGAACCGGGCTACGGAGCGAAGACGCTGGTAATTAGGTGGTAATTAATTGCATAATTAATGACGATGCGCCTCGCGGCGCCCACGATGTCTGTTCCCCGGTATCGGGTGTCGCGTCGAGTTTCGAGTCTCGATTTCCGAGTCGTGAGTGCACGCGAACGTGGAGGAGCGAGCCTACGCGGCGTGTTTACCCCTTAACGGAGTATCGCGTCGTATTTCAGTATCTTACGATAATTATTATGAACATTCTCCCGTTACGGCAGTCGGCCGGCGCATAAAACGTACATATGGTACGTCCGTAAGCTTTCTGGATTAATAAAAGATGCAAACGATCCAAACCCTTTCGTGTTCTTGTTCTTTTAACGAGAAAAGGAGGAACATATCTTGTTTGTCTTTAAAAATTTTTGATCATTGAGCACAAAAATGGGATTACATAAAAACTCAAGATAAAGGAGACATGTAATATTTTCAAATTCTTAGATTAGATTGTATATCACAGGGTTTTTAAAGGGTCACTAAATACGAAAAAACTTTTAATTTTATCTCACAGGTGTCAATGATCTCTTTGTGATTTAGAGAAAATGAATTTCTCGAACGTTACATCGTCGTTATGTGGAAAAAGATTACATTGACCCTTGACACTATTTGTATTTTTTATTTAATTAATCCGAAACTTTTTAAACAAATTGTATCGTTATATTGAACAATCTGACCCAACAATTGCGATCATTTTGCAAGATCTTTTTATTAGATTCAACGACCATAAGATTGAAGTTAAAAACGGCCAATGTCTAGAATCAATCTAACATTGTTTCACCAGATTATACGCCTTGCGTCTCCCCCTCGAAGGGGAGTTGTTGAACGATGGACGCCATCTTGTCAGGCGTGCCTGCGCGAAAGCACCCTACAGCCGTGGCCTTCGATCCTCCGATCTTGTAACTATTCTTGTAACTCTATTCTCTTTGCCCAATTACGTGATAGCACCGTTGAGTGTCGTAGAATAACGGTTGCTGAAACCTCTTCTCGACGAGTCCCGGTCTTCGAGAAATACAAATATGTTGCGGAACATTAATATTTTACGTATTAGTGAAAGCAGGCAAGGACTAGATATGAGTCCTTACTGTTTTATATTTTTACATATAAAATATATATAGGAAAAATATTCTCTTATATATATATATATACAAATATGTGAGAGAAAATAATATATAAGAATTATAATGAAAAAGTTAACATATAAAAATACATAATACAAAATAAAAAACACAAATGTTACATTCTTTTTGACCGTAAATTACATAATAATAGGAAATATATCTAAAATTGCCAAACGGCCCGAGCTTAATAGCTAATCAATGAGCTGTGTGGCGATTTGGTTTGTCGGACTCTAAATGTAGTAAATAAGATGTGAAAATAAAAAAAAACATACATACATTTTCGTACATTTTTTAAAATTAAAAGTTACGTTAGAAAGTCCTCTCTTCCGCCTTCCACTAATAAGAAAAACTTCGCTGCAATTTATTAGCGTTGATCCATGCTAAAGCACCCTAATGCGCCACTCGTTGAGAACGCGGTCAATAATTATGACAAACTCCGTCCCGCTGGTCTCTGTCACGAGATCACCGTAGTTTCCTTCACGGTTAACCGGATTAGACTACACCAAGATGTGCTTGGCCTTCCAGCCGACTCGTGACCTTTCGTGGGCCCGTCACATTGCGACGCACTGCAACGAGCATTGCCACGTATCATTGTTGCATCGCGTCGCGTTGCTGATTCTGAAATATGACTGTCCTCTGACGCATCCTCATGACCACATGCTTTTAGTTAACCCTCCTCCTCAGTCCTAACTCTCCGTGTAGAGTGTGATGGTCATCCTTCTAGTTAACATTTCTCACAAAAAGCTTCCGAGACTGTCAGGGAGGCTGGAAGACAGTCACTGGTAAAGTAAACTCGATTCTTGCAATGCTCCAGACACTTTCTTTCCTGAAGGATCGAACGGCGCGCGTGTATTCCAAGTTAGGACGGCGACAAAGAGGCACGAACGGCGATCCAAGCTCTATCATCGGGAGGCATCGATTTTCCGGCGCGGTGTTAAGCCAAGCGCGCCCGCGAGCCAGAAGATCGCGATAGCAAGCTCGGCTCTGATATCAAATTGAAAAGGACTAGAGGAATGTCTCGAGGCAAGGAGAAGGAAGGGGAGAAAGAAACGCGCTGTCGCTCGTCAAGGAAGAGAGCCGCGAGCGCGCCTTAATGGTCCGCGCAGCATTACACACTTGCGGATTCTGGTATGCGCTATACGTGTTATAATTCACCTGGAGCAGTCATAACTCACGACGGCTTCCACGGTAGACAGTCGAGCATGGAGCAGCACCCTTCCCTATTTATTGCCCCCGATGCGCGCGTGACGCCCCACGAATTCTCCGGCAAGGCTCTGCGCTTCGCTTCCTCTCTCTCTCGTTCGAAGGCACCCTCGCCGCTCCGCTCCGGATGCGAAAATATGAATATTTCAGGAGCGAGAGTCGTCCGAACCGGATGGGCGTCCCGATCGAGACGCTCGCCTCCTGCGAACGCGTTTTACTCGCGCAACATTCTCGCGCCGGTCGTTAAATATTTAAGCGTCATCCCTGGAAATGTGTAAGAGGATATACTTCTGGCGGTAGCTAAGATAAGACGATAGATGAGAGATAGCAGCTAGGATAATGAATGCGATAGTCCTTGCGATTCGTCTCGCGAGAGACGAGGAGAGGCGCGTTTTCCCTCGTTCTCTCCCCAGGCAACCGTGTGTTTTGCATGTGTGCGCGCACACGCGGCGCTCCCCCGCGATCGTAGCGCATGCAGAAGCTGCGTGTCTCGCCATTGTTAAGCTTAGGATCCATTAGAGAGTTCCTGATATTTATTGCATGCGAACGCTATCGGAGCGCGGCCGACTGGCCCGGTGATATCCCCGTTCGCTCAGCTTCCTCGAATCCGCCGTCTGTCGATCCGGAATTTATGAAAGGATCGATTAACGGCAAAAGAGGAGGCGTAAAGCGGTCTTGTTGTTTCTCCAGGACGGATGCGGAGTATCCCGCTATCGTTTGACAACTCGCAGCTGTAGACAATAGTCAACTGTCGCCACGATCTTCGAGGTGGCCACGAAGTAAACGACGAATCCTGGGAATGTGGTAATCGAGTGTTGCGGATGGGAACATCCGACCGTCGGGCAGGTACACTGAGAAGAAAAATAATTGATTCAACTAAATCGATTTGTCACGGACTGTCAAATAAATTTTTAACTGCAACAAACAAAAATTTCCTTGTCCAGGTTAAAAATTGTCAGATAGATTAAACAATGAGGATCACAAAAAATTTTGTTATTATTGCTTTAGTTGAACGGTTTAGTTAAATCAACTACTTTTTTTTCTCAAGTGTACGAAATCCCAGCGGGAGTCTTCGACGAAATTCTCGAATGATTAGATTGGAAGCTATCCAGATAAATATCATAAATGATCGCGAATGAGTACTTTTGAAGGAACAAACATAGTGACAGCTTTTCTTTCTTGCACAAGATTCAAATATATTCGTCAACATAAAGAGTCGCGTGAAAAATGTAGTTTAATTCTAAGTTTAATTCTTTGCCGTATAGAGAGAATGGGGGGGGGGGGATTCTACATATTATTAAATTATTAAATTGATAATCAATTTAATTATGTGTTCATACATTTCTAGGTTTGAGATTTCGTTTGATCGAAAGTGATGGCGTGTTAATCCGCTAAAGCGTGAAATGTACATAATTCACGCGAATAATATTACTTGTAATCGTAATCACCTGTAACCGTAAAATTGGCAGTTATTCACTTAGTCATTACGATTAAATCGCTCATTTTCTGAAAGGGGGAGAAATAAATTTTCGAAAAAAATCGTTTTTAGCTATGTGAAGAGAATATATCGCTATATACTGATCTCTTCCAGACTGAAATCACGATAAAGTTTTATTATTCTCGAATACGCTGACAGTTATGACAGAAACTATACGATATTTTCAATTTCCACGGGCACGTTTTATACCTTATAAAAGGATTGATATAATTATTCGGGTATTTTAATTTTAACAATTCAACCGATACTATCTACATGTCAGAGGCATCGTCGCTAAGCGCGATCCGGTAAGCAGTTGACCGGTAGGTCGAACCTGTCCGAGCGCGTGTGCAGCAATATTGCATTATTATTTATTAATTCAGGGCATACTAGATGCGTATCTCTCTGTACCGCACCACTCGGGATCACGACTCTCTTATCTCTAGAAGCAGCGCAGTGGCTCTCGACTCGCTCGATCCTGCACGACGAAAGCATTAAGCAGCAAGGAAGTCTTGACAAGGAAGTCGAGCGTGATGATAACGTGAGTTGAAAATATACGTGACTTTTGGGAAGGCAAAACGATCCAAATTTCAATTTTATAAATAGAACGATTTTTCTCAATAAAGACGTGAATAGATCGTAAAATTCAGATAAATAATCTCGATAAATATAACTAACTATGACTTGGAAAGACATCTAGCGAATATACATACTTATCGAATAAAAAGTGGTAAGATAAATTTTTCAAAATCGTCGCTCCAATTTCATATAATTTAACGAGGCTTCGGATGAAAAATTGGAAATTGAACGTCACGTCTGTACGTCACGTCTGTTGAACACAAGTGATCCAACGAGTAGAAAAATAATGAATGTTTAACTGACATCAATTTTCATTGAAATCGAACACAGCTCCGTTCTTCGCCCACGTTTGCTCGTACGACGAAATCCTTCGTCAGCCGAATCGACCCTCGTCGACGCGATTATTTGTCGCGAAGCTAGGCGAGACGACAGGCTGAATTCTATGGAGAAACGGATCCCGAGGCGAGAATACCACTGGTCGTCACGGACAGTGTCCACCGCTGTGGTACCTTTCCTTGCGTCGCAATCTCGTGGCATCAGTCTGACCTCTCGGTACCAGCCGGCTACTGTTCTGTGATTACCATGATAATTCGTCGACTCGCCCATACCACTCGCACTCTGCCCTATGGCACGCCGCAGATAATATGCGATATACCGTGCAGCCTGACGCTTAACCATGGCGTGCGCTTTAAACAGCCATTGTCTTTAATTCCGGCCGAATAGTCCAAGCATCGTGAAACAAATCGTTCGCCGCAATCCATGCGAATGGATGGGAAAAACCTGATCGATGCTGACCGGCGCGGCGCACAGTGCGGCGAACGCGTCATTTTTCGGACATTTGCTTATAACTTCCACATTTTTCAACGAAATGACTTGAAATTTAACATAAATGATGTACGATTAATATATTTTTAGTGTATGAAATCAAAATTACCTAATTGACAATTATTGGTAAAAAGTATGAATAACACAGGTCAACAAGGTTTGGATGATTTAAAATGAAATGTCATTTCTTACGTAATTTTTCGCGCTGAATCCGACATCCAAATTTTTCCAGCACATCAGGATTCCGAGATAAATGAAGCTAAACGAGTAAAAAATATCGATTTTGACGATATTCAGGTAACTGCTGCCGAAATAGCAATTACCTCAGAATAACTTGGTTGATTGAGTGAAAAGTACTATATATATCAATTACCTCAGAATAATTTGGTTGAATGAGTGAGAAGGTACTATATTATTCACTTTCAAAATCAATTTTGTTTCGTCCCGATCCGATATTTTTTCGCCGAGATATAGATTTTTTAAGATAGACATATTTTGATACACAATACATAATAGCCCATAAGTCATGATACAATATTAATAGATGATGTTATGCAGCTTATTAAAGCCTCGTAATTTGATAAATCAAGATTATTTACGCGCATACAATTAAAAAGTTGATGATTCGTTCTGAAATTTTCCATTTTTCTTGGATAACTGATTTTTTCTAGAATAGAAAACTTTTCTAGACTTTTTCTATACAAAAACAATCGTAACAAAAGTTTCAAATAAGAAATAATAAAATTGTTAAATCTTCTATATATTTATTTCTATATACATATATTTTCACTTCGTCCTAAAAAGGATGCAAAGGAAATTGTATAAAATAATAACAAAAATCAAAACCAAGCACAACTCGGCGTTGACAAGAACCTTCAAAACACTTTTTACTTGAAACTGATCGAAAAAAGACTAACGAGAACGACTAATTAATGTATGGTACTAAGTAATGTAAAAATAAAACGAATACTCTGTTACGAATAATCCACGGCCACGAATTTACAAAACACGCAATACTCCAGATACATTTATCCAATATTTATCATATTATTACATTAACTGAGGATAATACTGGGTATAATAAATTGTATAAAATAACAATATTCAAAGAAATTATACATCCCTCTTTGTCCCCTTTTTATGAGAAAATTGACGCCCAAATTTACTCGGCTTAATCGTCCACTCAGCTAGATAGCGTAGACGACGTTAACCATGTCAAGTAAACTTTGACGGCCATTTTCCCATTCCACAAACTTTCTTCCTGTTTGGATAAAGTAAGAATTTTTTTAACTGTCAAATATGTTGTACATTTTTAAATATATAATAGTACTCAAATGGCATAAAACAAAGATAAATATGTTCTTTAAAGTCTAATGAATAAGTTCTGATAGTCATTTAACTCATATTCGCAGTTATGTTTTCAGCAGAGACTTTAGAAGGTGACATATTAAATTAGTAGACTTTCAGTACGCACAAAAATGTCATACTTTATCAATTTTTCTAAGGAAAAATCGAGGGATAAAATTTATTATAAATACATTTATTTATAGTTTAGGATGTATATTAACAGAAAATTTCGTCAAAATTCAAATTATACGACTTTCATTTTTTCGTTCAATGTTCGGTTTTGATAGATTCGCCCCACTGTGCGGCGTAGGGGAGCGAATAAAACGGCGGAAATCGTCTAAATCGTTCGCGCGATCACGGTTTATGTTTATACTTCCCTTCCCTCTAATAATTTACTAGTTGTCTAGAAATCTGGAATATGATTCGCGAATTACAAATCTCGTCGATGATGTGTTACTTAGGGCGGTCAAATCGCGATTTAACTACGCGTAGTTTCGTATCAGTATCAGCGTGGACTCATTAATGTAAGCACACTTCTATTCTTGGGAAAAAAAATTATATATATATAAAATAATATATATATATATATATATATATATATAATATATATATTATATATATATATATATAGAAATTTTATGCCGACCAAAATTATACAGTACGGCCAAAATTATATCACCTTTTTTTTCTTTCTTCAAAGAACTTTCGTCAAAGTACATCGAATGCGCTAAAAATTTTACAGTAGACACCTGGAAGGAGGTACACCTTGTACATGAAGTATAATGAGATTTGACAAAATACACCATAATTTTCGAATTTTTTATTAATTTTCCCCAAAATCGCATCTTTGTGCTTTCTTTGTTTTTCGTGTCGCAGTAATTTTTTTTACAGTTATAACTAGTTTCGTTGTTCATTTTCAAAATATTTATTATTATAATAATGGTTCAAAGTTTATTATTAAATTTAACATATTTTGAAAATTTCAAATAAAATTAATTTTTCACAAGTTATTGTTTTCATTATTTGATGAAAAGTTATTTCTTCAATAAGCTATACTTACCATCAAAACATGTTATGATTTGATAAAGATCCGTGCACTAAAAAATAAGTTATACTCAAAAACCTAAAGGTGATATAATTTTGGTTGGTATTGTATATACATACTTATATAATTGTATAATATACATATTTATATACTTATATAGAATAGGACAGGAGATTCTCACAAGATATCTCACAATGTGGAAAACAAAATTGTAAATTCTTGTGTGTTATGAATGTATGTATGAATGATATAATAAAATTCACAAAATCCAATAAATAACGAGCAATAAAAGTTAAAAGTTAAAAAAATAAATAACAGAAATAAATAATTTTAATTTTGAAAAAATCTCAATGAAGTTTCTTAAAATATTATTAACTTGCTAATTTTAATAAATTAGTTTTAATACGCACTGAAACTTTAAAAGTATCAGCATGTATTATTATTATTATTATTGTATACGAAGTATAGAAAATATGTACATATCTATTAGACATAGAGAACTTGATTTCTAGCAAAAAGAATTCCAGAAACCGTAAATTAGCTTAAGAGCTAATAATTTATAATAATGCTTTATTTTCTCTCAAATGGGCTGCTAAAGACATAAGTTAAAATCGTTAAAGTTTCAGTATGTTTACCCTTACCTGTTCCCAATGCTTTATCAAATTTTATCAACTTTGAGTGATTGCTTTATTTCTCATAAAGCCCAAAATATATGGAAATCCCGCTTGCTTCCTCCCACGGACAACGATCAAAACTATGTTAAATCATAGTTTCCTACCTGTACTTCAAATTTTGCCAATGGACGTTTTCCTGTCTAGTAGCCGAAGAGAAATATAAATTAAAGTCGTCAGTTTCAGTACGTTTACCCTTATATGTCACCAATGCCTTATTAAATTTTATCAACTTTGAATGATTACTCATTAACAATCATTCTGCAAAATCACAAGCTCAGAGTCAGTTAAATACTTAATTCACTGCCACCAAAGTAGAGTATACCAGTCGGGAACATCAGCGAAGAAAATAACAATAGCAAATCGGAATAAAAGCAATGGCATTATTCGGCAGAATAAAAAACTGAAATCATTGGATTGATCTATGTAAATCTCTTATGACATATATTGTAGCCAGAATATGATCGAAAATGTTCCTCATTTTCGCGAAATATTACAATGTAATTTTATAGTCCTATATTTCGCTTCGGATACTTCGGATAAGCCTAGGAGCAGATTTATACTCAAGGAGTACAATCTTTTGGTATAAGATTTTATTCGTGTCCGCTTGGAGACTGTTTTCCGGCATCCTCCTTCAGGTTTATCGACTGGCGGCAGAAGTTGAGAGATTCCGCGATCAAAAAGTACGATAACGAGATATATCACGTTTTTAAGCGTATCCCTCGCCTTGTTCGTGCAACCTTTCAAACTAAAGTCTAAATCCTTCCGCCTGGCTGCACATTCGCGGAATAAAACTTGAGATCTCTCCTTCGGCAAACACAGTATTTTTGATTAGGAAGGAAGATTACGCGGGGAAAGGGAGGGTTTATCCATCTCGCTCGTCCTCGCCTTTCTTCCCTTACGCGCGCTGTAACCATGCCTCCTCCAGTTGTCAACCCCGTCTCCCGAGCCCGTGGATATACAAAGGGTGAAGGATCCACCCTTAGGTCCGGGAAGACGAAGCTGACTGGTCGGTCGATCGGCAAAGCGTCACGATAGGTCGTAGGGTGTGGTCCGGCCGCTTTTCTGCGCTATCGAGGCTCGTAAAAGAAGAAGGGTCGGTCGTCAGCTCGATCGATTTTCCGCTCTCTCCCTCCATCATCGGGCGAGAGGTCGAAAAAAGAGACGAACAGTACGCACGCACGCACGCGGTGCGTGTGGCGCAAAAATATTGCCGTGCGTGCCGGCGACGGCGGTGGCGACGGCGGCGGCGGCGGCGGCGACGGCGGCCGGCGGTGGCGGGTGGTGGTGTGCGAAAAAGTTGCCGTGTCGGTCCCGGCGTCAGTGGTGTGCGTCTCTCTGGTGTGTGCGAAGGAAACCGCCCTCGTCGTTAACCGCCGTCCGTTCCTTCGTCTCCGGCGGATTTTTCTCCTTACCTCCGTCGCGCCTTCCCGCGTCGGCGACGCCTGTGCACGACGCCGAGCGTCGTCGAGCATCGAGCGCGACGAAATGAGGGTTCGGCGATGCGCGCTTCGCACCTGCGTACAAGACGCCGCAGCACGTCGATGCATCGCACGTGGACGTGCCGCCGCCGCCGCGGCGCAGCCAGAAGAAGAGGAGAGGAGAGGAGAGCGAGTGAGTAGACGCGACATCGAACGCGGGTCGGAGGTCGAAACACGGACGATTCGCGATGCGCTCTCGGTTTTCCTTTCCTTTTTTTTTTTTTTTTTTTTACGAGTACTAATTCGAATCAGCGCGAGCGCCTCGCGTTGCCGAGATAGAGTCGCGGATCGAGGGGTGGTGCAGCTTGCGCAAGAATGAAAAGCGAAGTTGGGAACACAACGACGATGTTATTCACTGCTAATAATCGGCAATTTCCACCTCCTGTCTGCCTGACATTCTCAATTACTCCGGATGAATTCCGATTTCCGAAGAAACGCGATCCGGTGTCGTCGACAAAAATCAGATTGTAAATTCAACCCTTCCGCAAGAGCCTGGATTCGGTTCACATGAATTACCGCGCCGACATTGTTCGTCGGACCGACACGCTGCTCCATATCGCACGGCGTCCTCCACATCGATTTGCTCTCATCCCCTTCCCTCTTCCTATCCCATTTTGCTTATAATATATTCTAGAATTCTTAATACAACACAAACAATTACAATTACGAAAGTCAGCCGCACGAGACTTTCCATCTGCGGCACCCGTGCAATGTTCTTGAACAGGTTTTCAAAAAACTCGCTCGACTTAACATTGAATTACACGAGCTTACAAGCCACAAAATGGCGGAAAACATTAAGCTCACTATAATTTTAATTATTGAAACGTCGCGACGTTAGAGTGACTCAACATTGATTGTCACCAGGCTCCGTTTAAAGCGACGGTATCTTAAATATTTTCGTTAAGCTATATAGATTTTCCTCCCCCCAAAATAAATGAGTTCATGCGAGAGGGAGATATGTGATGACGGAAAATGTTAAGCCTACTTTTAACCGATTTCAGTTATTTACATTTTACAATACCTCAGGTATACAGGTTTGTAACCAGGCTTTTTTCTTCAGCGTAAAACGCCATTCGAAAAAATACTTTCCGTTTTGCACAAACGTATTTAAAGATTTGTACAAGAACTCATACAGCACCGAAAAATTGCGATAACATTGCATAGACATTGCTCGGAAATATTGTAATATTGCGTGGAGGTTGCGAAATGTTTTTCCGCAACATTGCTGCAAGATCGCGACAATGTTGAGATGTCCACCCTCAGAAACATTTCAATAAAACGTTCCAGCAATGTTATAAATAAAATGCTATGTCAACATTAGAGTGAAAGGTAGTATTACAATAAAATGTAGTAATTTCATACGTTGACACATACATGTCATATTCGCTACCTTAAATTTCAATGAATAAATAATATTATAATTAGTAAACATCACATATAAAATGTGACTTAAAAATATCGTCACTTTTTATGTGTGATGTAAATGTTATTTATTCATTAAAATTTTAAATATTGGATGACATGCATGTGTCAAACGTAAATTTGAATCAGTGGAAAGTCGCTGATTGTCAGTGAGTATTCACTGAATGCGTCAAGTATGCCACTGAGAATCAGTTAAATTCAATTGAAAAAATAGTGAAACCTTAAAAATTCTGAATGAATCAGCGAAAGTATGCTGATGAGAAGTTCACTGATTGATTAGTGAATGTACAACTGCACAAAGAAAAGGATTAGCTGCAAAGTTTTGTCGTAAGTATGGATAACTAAGATCATTTACAGCGACAGTAAATTTTTTAACAATAATAGCAAAACCTTTTTGCAATTAATACTAAAGCTGTGTTTCAAAATTCACTACCAACGCTGAAAAATTTATATATTATATAATATGTTACGTGTATAATAGATTTTCAATGCTAATAGTAAATTTTGGAACACAGCTTTAGTAATAATAGTAAAAAGCTACTATTGCTTAAAAAATTATAGCTCTCGCTGTAAATAACTAACTAATCATACTTACAGAACTTTGTAGCTAATCCTTTTTCTTTCGTGTGTTTTACATACGTTATACGAGTACCTCATCCCTTTAATGTATCTTAAAAATAGTAAATTAATAGTAACAAGCCATATATTTACGTTTTATCTTTTTCCCTGTTATTTTACTTAGTAGCTTTTAATTAATAAAATGAGTCAAGAATATTAGTGATTGCGTTCCGACACGAGCTTGTCTCTCGGAAGCCATTAATAACAAATGATGTATCACTATTGAATCAGTGAACTTAGGCGTTTTCACTGATTTATTAGCGATGCAAGACGTCGCTGATGAAATCAGTAACTTTTCTAATGATTCAGAGAGTATGAAATTACTACCTTTCATTATAATTATTTATTTATACAGTAAAAACTACGCAGAAAAAAAACTATGCTGAAACTCATATCTCCAATCATTGTGTTTTGATAAAATGTAAAAAAAAAAATATATATATATATATAAATTATTATAAGCTCTTTCTTAGAGGTTTGCGAACAACCACTGATACTTTTATTGGAAGCCGCCAACTGAAATCCCATAGAATCAAAATAGAGGATAATTGTACTGCGCTCTATTTTTGTGAAACTAATAATTGTACTAATTAACCGAATTTCCATTGCCAACTTGGTAATATTTCAGCAATATTGCTGGATCATTTCGGTGAAATATTACAATTGTATATCTCTCTGAAATGTCTGCATAACATTACATTGTAACTTGCGTGTTACAACGTTCCTTCAATGTATCTGAAAGCTTTTGTGTTGTATGGGAATATAAGCTTCATCACACATTGTATACAAGTCATTTCGTAAACCAGTTTAATCAACTCCGTCGCCATGCGTATCGTGTCGCGCCGTTTAAAACTTTCCATTCTCTCAAACATACTTTTTTTTACACCTATTATTTATTTATCGTTTCATCCACGAGGTGTAATGACATCAGAAATTGGAACTGGACGTTTCATCCTGTATCTACGCGAACCGAGGGTCTCTCGCATGCATCCTCAGTTATCTTTTATCCTCCCGATAACGCTTCCGGCACACCCGTTATTTCATGGCGTGCATAAAATCGCCGCGGATGACTAGGTGCACTTCTGAGTACTTAGTGTAATGAATAAGAAGAACAGTCTCGGTCGACGAACGTCATTAAATGCTTCCGACGTATTTCAATGTGGTAAACGCCAGAAAGCGTTTTCTTCTTCTTTCTGCGAAGCAGGAATTAAACGAGAAAAAAAATGGATATCGCGCTGAAGGAAAAGACGCTCGATCTTTCTCCCGTACACTCTCACGTAATTTATCACATAATTTAAATTACAGCTACCTAAACAGTTATATAATTTGTATTTAGAGAGAGGGAGAGAGAGAAAGCCTATATTAAATAATCTGCGAGGATAAAAAAAATAAATACTACAAAAAAATTTTCTTGCGAAAGATTTAGAAGCCTTGCCCAACAACAGACAAAATTGGCTGATTGATGATTTCATGTATCTTGATATGCATTTTATGTATGTGTGTATTTTAATTTTCCAAAAGTTTTTTTGCAACATGCAAAATTATAATATAACAGGGTCTTGAATTTCGACACAAATTGTTAAAATTTAATTACAAATTGTCTAAAACGGACTTGATGCCATTTAATCATTTTTCTTTCATTTAATTAAAATCATATAGTGACGACCGTAATACATATACATTTTGTTCTAATGAGTCTGAGTTTTGTCCGAAAAATCGTCAGTTTTTATTCGAGTGCCTCCCTTTCGCTATCTCTCAGTGGGAAAAGGGCAAACCTACCGAGAGCATCTTAAACATCTCTACGATCTCCCTACTTTGCATGTGAATAGAGAGTAGGCAGCCTCTTCGTCAACGAAGGGAGAGGGGATGCAAAGGAACAAATATATTCTAGGTACAATTGAGCTAGATCCACCTGATGTTATTGCTATTACTATCACTATTAATTAAAGTCATATGAGAAATAACACGATCTTTGAAAAAGTTTTGCGAGTAAATAATTGCTTTTGGGATATCTTTTTCAGATACCGGAATGCTCGCGCGGCGGACGATAAGGGCGGAAAATGTCGGGGATGATTTGGGCCTTAGTGGTCCTGTGGTGGCTGCGATTGAATCCTACTGGCCTGCTAAGTCCCAAGTTATCTCCGGTGTAAACGTGATGGTACCTTTCATCGACTGAATAAACTATCCAGCGAATATTTTTCCTAAATCTTAAAGTAAAACGTCCGTGTCTCTGTCTGAGACACAACGATAAACCCTTTAATTGTGTAGACAGTAGATTACTAAGTAATAATAACATTGCGGCATGAGTAAGAAGAAAATTTCATCGATATTTCCATATTATGTTCTCCTTTGTTCCATACTTTAGAGAAAATGCAACAACTGCTTACAATAATAATTTTTCATTTATATTTTTCGAACATAAATTATATATAATGAAAAAAGATATATAATATATAATATGCAATAAAGAGAAAGCAGTGTTGTTATTTCATTTCAAACTTGTTTGTCTCAGAATAGAAGATATATTAAAAAATTATCGTTAAAAGTCTCATTAAGAATTTCGTTGCTGGTTTTCGAGATTTTGATAGTTTCCGAGAGATCTCTTAAAGAAAAAATTTAGAAATTTATAATATAAAAGTTTCAGGAGTGATAGATAGAATTTGAAATAAAGTTTGATGAGATATGTAAATATAATATAGAATATTAAAAAATCATGTGTGTTTGATATTATGATTCTTAAATGTTTCAACTATTTTGGCAAATTACTTTGGGTTTGTCATCTGTTAATACACATGTTTTTTAGATGTGCATGTATCATACGTAGCCAATTCTGCGACGATCACGCGAAAGTCAGATAAAATATATTAACCTATACAATAAATCTGTAATTAATAATTCACGCAGCAATTATTATCCGTCAATCCCCGCGTTTCCTAACTGTCCTTTCGAATCGTCTCTTTTGCGAAAGTTTCTCTAAAAAATCAGATTTGTTAAGGAAAAACCTACTTAAAATTAAAACGATATTAAAATTGGCGAAATCGTGATTGATCGAATATTATTATATTTTAGCCATTTACGAGATGTGAGGAAGATACAACGATTCATTTGATAAATCTAATTATTATTCATCATTGTATCAGTCAAGGATTCAGCTAATTAATTTTACCATTAACTTTTTAAATAGCTCTTCTTTAGATTTTATTATTAATTATACAGTACATTGTATTATTTATTATTAATTATTATTAACAGCTAAATATTTTTTATTTCGATATGGTGTAAAAGATACTCGCTGCCGATTAAGTACATCTGAATGTCACGGTTAAAAAATTAAATTAATGAGGTAAGGCGTGTAAGTTTTCAAGACAAATTTGTTGAGGCAGCTTTGGGGTTTCTATGCGGCATGTGCCTCGACACGGAATGAACGCAATGCCCTTGGAAATCCCAAAGGAGTCCAACGCATCGCAACAGTAATCGAGAAACATCTTTACGAGGACTCACCGATTTTGCACCATCCAGCAGCTCAGTTCTGCGGAATCTCGGATAATCGCCGCGCAACGGGGTTTCATTGGCAATGTCTTGAATCTGCCAATCGAGATCTGCAAATCTAGCAATCTGCAAATCCAGCAACCTATTCATCGTTCTACTTGCGATTCCTATAACGCACAATATTCGCGTTAGAGTTCGCACGTCTGATAATTTTATAACGTTGTTTTTTATAACATTTAATCGAGCTCAGCTAAACTTTAAGTAAAAGTAGAAAAAAATATCGAGATCAAGTTTAAGCGCAAATTATATACTGTAACATATGATGTAAATACAACTCGCACTAAAGTCGAATACTATTCAAGATGTTAGCTGAAATTCACAATAACATACATCTTCCAAATTATGTACTAGATACGCGCTAACATCAACAATCTTGCATCTTGTATAATCGCAGAAAATCATTTTAGTTTAAAAAATCGTAATATCATTAAAATTCATCTTTTAGATCATAATTAATTACAAAAAATTCAGTTGTTGAGACTCGTTTTAGATATAATAGAAATAGATTTAAAATTGCACGGAAATTCTGATGTAAAAGATGACTCGCTTTTTAAATATAATACTCTATTTTTGTTAAGTTTTCTTTTTTTACTAGATATTACATACCTTTATAAGATCTGTGTGTGAAACGACGAAATGGTACGCACTCTCTACACCGTCCATCTACTGGTACTTATCAGCCAAGACTATTGTTAAATGCCGACTGATCCAAACGGACGGCTAATTGAAAAACTATCAACATGTTGATTACAATCGTCGCGGTTAACAGTTACAAAATATAAGAAATTCACATCAAGGTCGATCATCGAAATCGAGAATGTATACTCAAAACGCATTATACTCGAAAATAAAGAAAATACATTTCTATAAATATTTATCAAACGTAACAAGTTTTAAAACCGAATTTTGCCACGAATCGTAATAATGGAAATGAATAATGGGAATAAAATTAAATGAAATGTGACAGAAAGGATGTCGTAGTTTAGTATCCAAGAAATGCCGAATTTGAGTTTTGAATATGTAAAGCAAGCGGATTTTCAAACGATAATATAAATCTAGCCACATGCTGTATGGTTATTAGCATAGATAAAAGCACGCTTAGATGTTATCAGAAATAGAGGATTTATTAAGGATTTAAATATATTTATAAATATGTCGATGTTGCACATATGTTGATATTCGTCTAACGGTTAGAAATGGAGGTCAGTGAAATCAAAGTATTTTTCTTTTTTTTTTTTTATTTAACACGTTTCGGTGCTGTTTTACTTATTTGTGCATATGCATTCGCTGCATATCATTTCGTGCTGCTCAACATGATGTTCTCCGGAATAACACAGTTAATTCCAAGTGTCGTTTTCTTCGAAAGTCTTTTTGTCGGCTGCCGCTTGCTCCTTGCGTTTCTTGCGCCTTTTACCTGTACGAGACAAATCGAGCCGTTAGTTAGCAAACGGCAGGAATAAAAAGAGCGTGTAACACCTACCCGTGGCAACTTGCCACTCGTCATCGTTTTCCGGTGCCTTCACGCCGTTAGCTGTCGATTTCTCGGCGTTCGTCGCATCTTCATTCCTGTGGACAACAATCATTTCAGGTAACGTGAAAGAACGAGAAAGAACCGATCGACAGATGCCGAAAATAAAGAGGACTCCTGTCTCATTCACGAGGACATTCTATCATTTTCGCTTCTCTATATTCTTGTGATACCGGCTACATTTAATGAGAACGCGCACACGTGATGCTGCATATTCATAAGTCGCGAGCCTCGGCAGCAACAGTTCCGCGAGCATCGAGTAAATTCCTCGGGCGTAATGTACGATAATGCCAATAATGAACAAGCGATCGGTTGGTCTTTCTTTCTCTCTCGCGATTGCATCCACCACGCTCGTGCGCCCGAGGTGGTTGCTCTCGACGTCGACATTAAAGATATCGGCTCTTCGTCCGTTAAGTCGCAATTTCCTTCAATCGTGGATTTAAGCGTATCTTATCTCTCAGGTGACCAAACAATGATGCGCAAGAGGATTCTTTTTCGTCCTCGCCAAGCCGACTCGTCCAAAAAGATCGTTCCTAAACAGACCAATAATTTCTTTTTAAATCCACCGATTGTAAATCCAATGTTCTTTCAATGACCATTCTACGCTTCCTAGAAACATCATCCGTCTGTCCGCGGTTGTGACCGCGAGTCCTTTGTCATCCGATGTTCATGTCGCTCCGTTCCGTAGCACGGAAATACGTGCACGCGCGACGCAGCGGAAAGAGTTACGAGCACAGTGATTGCGAGCACGTGGGCGATTCATTAATATCATGTCGCCCGCGAGACCGAGCAATGTTGTGACTACAATGCGGTTGAGAGACTGTAGTTGGTTAAATGGAAAAAGGAGATGTATATGTATATACTGGTGCTCGACGGACGAGAGCTGCGGCTAACGACAGTTGACTAGAACATGTGCCCAGTGTATTGATTACCGCGGCCGGCAGTACCTCGTTAAAGACTTTTTTATAGACGCGCCGCTTTAAACGCACGATTGACTACTTACTGCCATTCAAGGGAACGACGTTTTTTCGCAAAAAAAAAAGAAAAGAAAAGAAAACCTTCCGTCCTCTCTCTTTTCTCGGAAAATATTTCTACGGATGATATATTTTTAGTAGTTAATATTTTTTACTTTCTTTTATCAGAACACACGTTAGATTATTATTTTAGTAATGGGGATCTATTAAGAAAATAAAAATGAGTTCTAATTGGAATCTTTTACATTAGTGTAATGTAATTGTGGCTTTTAATAAAGTAAAACAAGCAAGGACATTAAACTCAGATGATTTTACGCTTACATATTATTCAATGTAATTCCCATAGATACTAGTTACTTACGCCGATAATATTTCACTGCATCGCGGGGAAGAGGAAGAGAAGGAAGAAAGTGCCCAGGCAAGGTGAGAAGAAGCAGAAACATAAGGGAAAAGAAGAACAAGAAGACTAAATAGGCTTGTAGAAGACAGCAAATGTCGCGTGCATTAATTCAAAACAAGGTTTACAGTCCTATGCAAATCTCTCGTGTACAGGAAATCCTAGGAGGCCGCCTAGGGTCTTATCCTTCTCTCTATCTTTCTATCGTCTTGGAAATCATACCGGACTTATAACATGTTTTTCATCCTTGCATTTAATACATCTCATAAGCGTGATAGCTCGCGGTCGAAAATAAATTGCGATAGAAACTATTCATTTTTGAAATACAAACGTGTACGATTTCCGAAATTGTAAATATATATGTATATCCATACAATGTAAATGCAAAATGTAAATGTATATGTATATTCATACTGCAAAAGATTTATATAAGATTCTTAGAAAATTTTTCTTTAAACATTAAAAAAAAGTTAGCTTTGTTAACTTAAAAGCAGGAAATCATTTGAGAACATCAATTTAAGATAGGAAATTACTTGGTACAAGTACATAGAAAAATGTTTAGAAAACATATTTTTAAAAACTTAGTAAAAAAGAATAGAAAGTTAATTTTAACTAACATTTACAGAAGCGACCTGTGAGTTGAATTGTCCAAAATGTGGATTTACAATAGAATATCGATATAACTTACTCGGATGATGACAACTTTCGTTTGCGGTCCTCAGGAGAGACATCGACTTGTAAGGTGGCTTGATGTTTGGCATATTTTTGTATCTTGTAAACAGTACCTTTAGACAAGTTCGCCATCACAACGCCAGCTTGCTCGCGACGATATAGGCCTATGTACGCCGATGTATCGGATAACCATGAGACATATCCGCCTCCTGTAAACAAAGAGAGGAAGGGATTCATTATATCCTTTTACGTATCTTTTGTGTCAATTCTAAACGCATTTATATAAAAAAAGAACATTACCGTTCATTTTATGTTACTCTATGTATAATTTAATACTCACCAAATGGACTAAAGAGTTGACTTATATCCGTATGTTTCCATTCTTTGGGGAATGTTATGTGAAATACGTGATCTCTGCTAGGATTTGCTAAAAAAAAAAAAAAGAAAAAAATGTACATTGTTAAATAAAGGTATCTTCCTCTCTCTCTCCCTCTGATTTTATGAAATAATTTTAATAATACTAATGCAAACAATGAAATTGGGATATATCTCTTAACACCAAATATACTTACGATCCTTTCCTACCAAGTTAACATATGGAAAATCTTTCAATCTTGCTATAGGAAGTCTGTAGGAAGAAAAAAGAATAAATTATAAATAAATAAGAGTAATTATGCTTTTATTATAAATAGAAATGTAAGATGTTATTTGATAATATTGATGTAAAATACTACTCACTTGTTAAGAAAAGGATAAAGCAACGGTGAATTCGCTAATACTGTGGCATTTTCGGAGTTTTGTAATATGCCTAAATAAACAATACTTATTGACAAAAATTGAAACGCAATTAATTATCAAACTAACGTAACTTATCCATCGATGTATGTAATTGATTGATATATGAAATGTGTAGAAAAACATACACCACCCGTTTACAAAATGTAGATATTTCTCATATTTGATACAATCAATTACAAAAGTGAATGACATATTGATAAATTATTCGACATTTTGATATTTGTATATGATATATTGTTACTGACCAAGATAGTTAGACAATGCGATAAAGCATAATCCAGTGATGTACGCATCATATCCTGCTTCATGTGATTTTTCTGTTAAAACTGAATAACTGCGTCCATCCACAGGCTCGACATCGGGAATGGAAAAAGGAGGCTTTTTCACAATGTCTAATAATAAGTTCAAATTCGACGACGACACAAGATCTTTAAATTGCTGCGATTGACAGATGACTTTTGTATCCAATAAACTTTAAATAAAAAAAAGATAAATTTTTACAAGTTTTTTGTTCCAGATATTAGACCTTGTAGGAAGTAAAAATTCAAAATTAAAATTTTTATTATATATATATATATATATATATATATATTTGTATAACAAATTCTGAGTTTTATTCTAATCCCTATCCCATCTCTTAGCTTATAAAAAATTGAGTAAAGAATTGAAAAAAGTTTGAGTAAAAAAGTATAAGATGGAAATGTTTCAAAGACAATAAACTAATACATAAATGTTCGCATCTTACCTAGGGAACAAACCATGAATCAAAGTCTTGAATTCCGAATAGTCTCTTGGCAAAGGTGTAAAAAATTGATGTATAATGTGACACAGATCTAATAGCATATTATGTCCTACTATTATCTTTTCCTGAAATAAGATTAAAATAATAAAAATGTATTCAAAACAATTATAAGTAATTATTAAGTTCATAATAATTATATTTAACAATTAAGTTACATACAAATCAAAGTATATAATATAAAGATATAATATATATTATCTTTTTCTAATTTTCTTAAAATATAAAAAAATATTTGTAAAGAAAGTTTCAAGACTGTATGAAAAAAGGGTGATATTTACATCACTAATTTTCATTATATTCACTTATTAAAGTTTGACATATATATTACATAAGAACCAATCTGTATACTTACAGATTCTACAATCTTTTTCAACAAGTTACTGAGTCCTACAGCCTGTTTAATCTCCAATTTTTCCTTCTCACGTTTCTCATTTTCCCTTTTTTCCTCTTCCTCCTTAGTACCTGCTCTTTGTACCAAAAGACAATGCCAGGTATTCTCAATTTTATTTTCAATTCTAACTTTATTAGGCCACCTGACACGTGCTTCTTGATGTATCAATCTCCTCATAAAACTATTACATCTGTCTATCGTCAACTCTTTTGCATCTGAGGCAAGAAAATTCTCTATTCTAGAACTGAAATTCATGCACTATGTATTTACCGATACAATTGTAATTTTTATAATCAGTATGTCCCTCAGATCATACTTTTCTTTTAACTTTATTTCACTATGTTTAAAAAAAAGTATTGAACAAGATTACAAGATTATTACCATATCTCTTCTATTTGAGACTTGTCATTATCTGGTATTGGAATTAAATCTTGGTTGTTTTCTTCTTTGTGTTTCCGTTTCTCCTCCAGACATTTGACAAGCTTCTCCTCTTCACTGGCCCTGATATATGGTATACCATGCTTGAATAACTTATTAAAGTCAAAGTCTTGATTTACAAGGAACGCTATAGATGACGTCTGACACTTGAATCTGTTATCTGGTGCTTGACGATTCATCGGTTTGGGAAAAACATAAAAATTATAAGAGCGCTGAGAATATCTGAAACAAATAAGTCATTGTTTCTCCCAGTCTGCAATTTCTCATTGCTATTTTAGAAAGTGTTCATTCACTTCAATTAAATTATCAGTATACAGAATTAGCAAATAATATCTCACTTGTTCGTTTGTGTGTTGTATGTGAAGACGGACAAACCAAATTGTATAAGCAGAAAGTCCATGGAACCAGTTCGTAGTTTAGCATAATATTGAGCCCATGTCGAAAGGACCTGCATCTGGACCAGAATTAAGACCAGTGAACTCGCCGTCGATGCTGAGAAAAGTAGCATCATTTAAGACGCTGTCCAATTCGCACAACACATCCTGAAAGTCTACCGAGATCACATTAAGTTATGAAAAACCGACAAAATAGCATCATAGAATAAATGTTTACTTTAACTCTTTCACTCTCTCAGTATCAAGGAACATTTTTCTTTTTAAATCTTTGTTTTTATTGCCAAATCGAATGAGTTTATTTTTATCAAAATTGAAGGTGCCCAGCAAACACCAACTAATATTAACATGACATCAATGTTTCAATTTCCCACTCAACAATGTAACTGTGACAACACGCGCGTTATATTGCATTTATATTGTTGAGTGGGAAATCGTAACATTGATGTCATGTTAACGTTAGTTGGTGTTTGCTGGGTGACAGGGTTAAAGTAAATTTACCCATCGCGATTTATCAGTGAACCAATTGTTCAACCGTACTTACTTGAACTCGTCACTTCCATTGTTTTCCTCGCGCCGTTTAACCGGACCCACGCAAACGTTTAATGCACGCACATGATGACGTCGGACACAACACCAGAAGCAGAGAGAAGGATGAGAGTGGTCATCCCCGCGATTTAGGTACGACCACAATTTGAGACGCCTCTATGTCCATAAAACGTGGATATTGAACTACATAGCAATGTCCACGAAATTTTCCGATGGGTAACACGCTATGTCTACAGATGGTTCTGTTCCGTGCTATGTCCACAAAGTGTCGATAATACAAAACTGTAACCAGAGATAATGGGTTTGTTCTTTTCAGCTGCACTGCTGAACTAGTGCAATAAGTTAGAGTGAAAAAATATATATATGTCTCATTCTAACTTATTGCACTAGTTCAGCAGTGCAGCTGAAAAGAACAGACCCAATATGTATACGGTATGCATAGACGTCGCTAGAATTTTTTCGGGGGGGGGGGGGGGGCATGATCCAAAATATTTTTCGAATTAACATATATATATACAAGGTACAACTTTTGAAATGCACTGCATATATAAAATATTTTTCGAATTAACATATATATATATGTAATTTTAAATTAATACACCTCTTAGTTATAAAAGCTTTCTCACCGCGACAAGGTAGGTGCAAATCGTTTTGAATTTGGATTTGATTTATTTGTGATTTGGTTCTCAATTATTTCTCTGATTCAGGGGGGGGGGCAAATGCCCTATCTTGCCCCCCTGCCGACGCCTATATTAGTATACATACAAAATAAAGAGAGAATAAATTTTTCATTAAATATACATATTTCGCTTATTCATTATTATTCTGAAATAATTGTTATTTTCATCCTTATCACAAAATATATAAAATATATGTCTGCAAAATTTAATATATATTTAATATTGTCAATATCACAATTTTTGCAATAAAAAAACGAAAGTTTTGATTTAGTGTAAATATAAATTAATAATAGTATAAATAAATCTTTTTATCTTTAATAATATTTATAAATACATATATATCCTTTCCTCTCCCTCTCTCTCTCTCTTCTTCTTTCTCTCTCTCTCTATCTCTCTTCTGTATAAACGCTTTTTTTATTAAATTCTGTTTCTCATTCATATAATTTTACTATTGAATATTAAAATTAATTTTATATATAATGTACAGACAATAAGAACATAAATGCCTTCCACATGAATTTATGCACATATTGAAATATATATACATATTCCACGTAAAAAAATAGAAAGAACAATATTAGTTTCAAAGTTATTTTAAGGGGATCCTATAAAGCCGTCTGTTTTACTGACAAAATACGGTCAATTAAAAATTAATACTAAACTTTTTTTAAATTTGGTACCTTTTCTGCACAAAACAGCTTGACTCCCGGTTTTTTAGTTTAAAAAAGTTTAAACTTTTTTTTGGCTGCATGGAACGATAAATCCTTTTGTAGGATTAAAGTAGACACTTCAACGGAGCCGGGAGTCAAGCTGTTTTGTGCAGAAAAGGTACCAAATTTTTATATAAAATTGATATTTTCACGAGTTGACATTTGCTCTGAAGATAAATATAATGTAAATATAATGTAATTTTGTAATTACTTCCTTCTTCGGCGTAAAATTTGTACCTCCAGTGTTCGTTTGCGTGCATACTTTAATCCTGGAGAAGGATTTTTAATTCTGTAGTTAAAAAAAAGTTTAGTATTAATTTTTAATTGACCGTATTTTGTCGGTAAAACAGACTTTTATTAAATAAAATCTTTTTATTGGCTTTATAAAATGAGAAATGCTTTTACAGAATTGAAGTATGCACTAAAATCTAGGGTAATAGACTAGACTTCATATCAAAAACGAAAAAAAATTTAAAAATCTACTTTTTTTATATACTTGGTTACAATATTTGCTTGATACAAAAATTCTATAATACATATATACAAAATAAGATAGTATTACCCTAGAGAAAACACTTAGGAACAATATCGTCTATTTGGAAGATAGAAAAAAGGCTTAGAAAAAAAGATTTTATATAATAAAATTACTCGTAATAAATTTACATAGAAATGATCCAAAGAGCAGTCTGAGCGTAGGAATAGTTGCCCAATCTTTTGAGAGATGTCGCTGCCATTTATTAGACGCGCGTGCGTGTGTGCGATCTCACATCCTTGTCTTTTGCTCACATGTCAGAAAAGGACAACACGAGTACGCACACAAAGAGAAAGCGTGTCATGTGCGCTCGGGACTAAAAAACCGTATTGGTGACTCGACGTTTTTAATTCTATTTAAATTTCCATGTTCTACATTACCATCATCGTCTAAGTTTGGCCTCAGCTATAGAATCCCCTTAAGGTGATAGTGTTCATTTAGTATCTAAACATTAGTATCTAAAAGCCAGTAAGAAAATTTTGTAATGGATCCATGTTGCGAATTTAGTATCACTGGATGCACTTTAAATGAAGGGAAACTGCTCTAATTGGGTCTGTTCTTTTCAGCTGCACTGCTGAACTAGTGCAATAAGTTAGAATGAGACATATATATATTTTTTCACTCTAACTTATTGCATTAGTTCAGCAGTGCAGCTGAAAAGAACAGACCCCTAGCTCCGTTCGTGTCACGTGGTACATGTGACTCGTCTGCACCAACCGCCATTTTATCCGTGATCCAAGTGCTCCCTGGGTTGCATTCCAAAACGTCTTTGAGGAAAATTTTACTCAATTTCTATAGTATATGTGACGTAAGCTATAGAGTATTGAGTAAAATTTTCCTCAAAAAGATGTTTTGGAATGCAACCCTGGTGTATATCAGAACATGCGATGCGAACAAACCTATAGTCTAAGGTCCAGAAATAGCACCGCTTGCGATTAATGTAAAACGACCTTAAAATCTCATTGTAAACACTGCTTAATCCGCGTATGTGATCTGACACGAAGAAGCATACTGTACATACATTTGAAACTTAAACTTAGCGTTTGTAATTATTTATATAACAGTGTGTTTATTTCTGCCTTAGGAAATGCAGCTAATTAAATGCTTGCTCGAGTAGATTAAGTATTGTTAAGTTGATGCTTGTTAATATTCAAAGAAGAAAACTCATTTAAAGAGATTCAGCAGGCTTTGTCAATCTTTGCTGGTACGTGGTATAGGTTAGAATTGACTGGTAACTCTGACATAATTGTGAAATAGAAAATAAAAATAAAATTATAAGCTGAAAAAAACAATGATGAGATGTGCAAAATGAGAAAATAACAAGAGATTGCATTTAAATGCAAAAGGAGGTACCTATAGCTAATCTCATTTAATCACATTAATTATTCTTTTTTATTATCATTGATAAGAGCGTATGTGATTCTACATAGGTGTGAAAAGCGTGACAATGACGATGAATGACAAGATAAATAGGAAGATTGACAGTTCTCCCCAAAGTTGTCAGCAGTTGGCTTCTGACCATAGCACGCCAATCGTGAAGAAACTAAGTACGAACATGGATGTGGAAGAATCTCCAGATTTTGATTATTCTCCAAGCCCGATCTTACCTCTGTACACGCAGGAAGGTGGTAACGAAGTTACATGGGATTGGCAAAGTTCTCTGAGCAGGACTCCTGAGAACAGGAACAAACGACAGAACATCCAATGTGAAACACCTAAGAGAACTAAGGGAACTAAGCTGCTGCAAAGGAAAAGGAATTCAAACTCGCCTTTGTTGTACAAACCATTCAAGAGAAAAACCATCAAAATGGAAAACATAGAAAACATTGGACAATTCGCAGCTGAGCTACAAGCGTTGAACGAGAAGATGAGAGTTATAAAGCAAAATGATAAGAGTCATTCTAACAATTGTGTTAAGGTGGAAGAAGAACCAACATTAATGAATACAAGTAGCGAGGAAAAAACATTGGAAATTAAAGATAACAAACAGAATATCCAAGAAAGCGGTAACAATAATGTGCAGAATAGTGTTGGAAAGACAAATCATATCAACATTAGCAAAAAAGAAGTGAATGAAGGTTATGACGATCTATTTGATGATTCTGTAGATGATGATATGATTAGATGCACTCAGGAGATAGAAGAAAAATTCAATTTGATGGATAAAGGAAATTCCACAAACTCACAGGTCAAAAAGGAAGAATCGTGCAGGAATTATGTATCCAGTAAAACATCTATACAGCTTAGTTCCAGTGAGAATTGTAAAAAACCATTAATCAGAAATATTTTAGGCACAAGCGATAATACAGTAAAGACATACTCGAAATTGTCATCGAGACGAGATGCGAATTCTATTGTACATGCCGCAGCGCAGAGAAGTAAAGATCAATACAAACCGTGTCTAAATAACAATAATACAATACATTCTCATGCCAAAAAATCGTGCGACAACAAGAAACTGTTGAAAAGTAATACTGTAGATTTGTTTGATTTTTCAGATGATTCTTTTGACGATTGGTTAGCGGGTTGCATTGAGGATGAAAAATTGTTATCCGATGAATCCTTAACTCGTAAAAATGACAGTACGAAATTCCAGGCTAATTATAAACGTTTGACTAATGCGCCGTTAAAGTCGGAAGCTAAATCCACTGACTTGCTGCAAAATCTGCCTGTGGCAAAGTCTGAAGTGCCTAACGCTAACTTCTTAGAAAATAGAAAGTTTTTTAAGACTAAAAGCTTATCAGATCAGTACGTTAATCGGAACGCGAGTACGAATACTAAAGGTACAACAAACGCTTCGTATTACGCGTCGAGACCTATGTTACTGCACTCGTCCAAAGGCCCGGTATCGCGTACGAGTGTCGCGCGTACCCTCGTAAGTACAAAACCGATTGTTATAAATAATCGTAAAGTCGAAAATAATGCAATTTTGTTAACGCATGGCACGGGTCGAATGCGTGGGTCCGATGTTGACAGGTACGCGGGAAAAAGCGATGGTGATCGTTTCGTTAAGCATCATTCTACCGGTAATATGAAAAACGATACGTTGGAAATGATGAAAACTGGTTTGCAGTCGGCACAGTACCGCGGAGGAGATTGAAAGAAAAAGATTACAGGCCGTAGCAAGGCTCGAGGCGAAAAGAAAATTATACACGAAGATTACAAATAACATTAATAGGTGAAATCGCAGGTGCTTTATGTCTGTTGTATTTATTATTGAGAAAGTGATGACTTTTTGATTATAATGTTGTATCATTGACAAAACTATCTCTCTGTGACCACCATCATTGTTTTCATTGTAATCATTGTTATATTGTAGAATGTTTTAAGCAAGTTGCGCAAATATATTTATAATTATACGTATGAGTTAATCTGACTTCATAGAATACATTTAAAACGTATATATATATATATAAACTTATATACAATACGTAAAATTTTAAGAATGTAACTTTGACATTTCCGAAGAAATGAATCTTTTGCTAGTTAGAAAATAATTTTGCGACATACAGTAACATCTACACCAAATTACAGCAAAGAGTTTATAATTAACAGCTCAGATTTAAATCATTAAAAAATTTATTTTGCTATCTCTAAACACATCTGGATAAAAATAAAATATTTTATCGAAACGAAAACAGATATTACAATTAATTGTTTCAAACTTTCATTTATCATCTGTTATTTTTTAAAAATAAAATCTTAAATTTTTCTTATTTAAACTGGTTTCTTTTTCAATTTGTATATTACACGCAATAACAAATCATTTTTCTATATTTAACTTGGTGTATTTCGAAGAAAATTGCAATATAGACAAATTCAGCTTTAGAATTTTATGAAATTGATTATAATTTTTTGTCTCGTTAGATATATATGTACACGCGCGCGCGCACGCACCCAGCACGCATGCACGCACGCGCAACAATAATACACACACACATACACACACATACACATATATATATAAAATATATGTATATAAGATCCAATGTGAAAGTTATGATTATGTAAGTATATATTGACCAAGAAAACTCTCATCGAATACACGTGCCTCTTTGTTGGTAACATATGAAACTTTCAGTTCAAATATTCTTTTATATTGCGAGACTCGCATTTGCAATCATCGTTTTATAAGGATTCGTGTAGCGTTCTTGTGCATATTAAGTTTTTCATGACTTTTATACTTTTTTCCTTCCTATTGTACGAGAAATATGTTTCCCATTGTGTGTGCATCGTTTGTCTCGTTATGTCTTTAATTTTAATAATTCATGTATCCAGACATTTATGTACACTGCATTACGATCTTCTGTGAGCTGGTTCGTTTTTATTAAAATTCAAAGTGTACCTATCAGAAAACAAATTTTAAAATATGATATGTACAACGTATTTTATAAATGAGAGAGAGAGGATGTAAATTTATTCAAAAAATTCATGAAAGCCAAAGAGTTTTTTCATATAATCCTACCCCCGATCTCTACATATCTAATATTTCTAAAATGTAAGAGTTATAACATAAAAAATTGTATTTTTTAAACGTATTACGTGTGTCTCATCTCCTATCCTGAGATGATAGAATGATAAAGCGATTGTCCAATACACTTTTTTTCATTAAGGGATTGAAGAATGAAAGTTTAGAAAAGAAAAGAAGAAACGCTAAATATATGAGCAATGTTACTCGATCAAATTGGAAGTTGTTGCTTGCTGAAGTCAAACTGGAGTAACGAAAGTTCCATTTCGCTTCGAAGCAAGCACGAATTTCCTCTCTTTTTTAGTTTTAAATGTTTTAATATTTCAAAATTTTTGTTGAAAAAAATGAAATTTTGATTTGAAATTTGATTTTTTCGCTGAAATTTGATTTTTTCCAATTTTCTTTGAAGTTCTGAATGTTTACATTTCAATTTTCGTTTTCTGTCGCACGGACTTTTTCTCACATATTTTCAGCCAAATATATCTCTTTGCACACAACAATAAAATAACTGTTTTTTTTTTAGTTCTTTTAAAACGTTTCTCAAAGACTTATAAAAAGTCAAAGTAGCCGATCCTTCATACGATTCTCTTTAAGTATCTTACTATTCAGTATCATAATAATTCGTGCTCTTTGCTCACAGTTTCTTGAAAACTTGGAAAATTCTTTGACACTCAAATTTTCATAACAATTAAATATTTTTTCGTACAAAAATGATGCGAGATATTACACAAAGCTGTACGTATTTTCCTGATCAGCGAAATATTACCGCCATATTTGTCTTGTGCTCAAATTCTCACTTGAGACTTTTACTACGGACTATCATTTTTTTTAAGAGTGAATACTTGTTATTTGATGATTGATATCGAAAAATGAAACAAATTCGCGCACGCGCTCTGCGACTGCTTTTCCTATATGTGGTCGCTACTTTAATCAATATGTCGAATGACGTCACGTGAGAGGTTTATCACCCGCTTCCACATGACGCGATTGAGATCCCTTTTTTTTATCTCCTTTCCGCAGCGCTTTAATTCGTGTTCTCTCAACTCCTCGCTCTATTAACTGAGCATCGTGCAATCCGAGAAAATGCGATTGGTCATCGAATGTGAGCTTTTTGCTCGCGTATCTTCGCGGAGAAATTTGTGGCGTTTGCGCGTTAAACGTCATCTCTCTCTCTCTCTCCCCCCTCCCTCCCTCCCTCCCTTTTTTCTTTCTACCCTCGATACTTTTGCGCCTATATCTAGGTGCGGTATCTAGCGCATATTCGTCGCTCGGACGGATTCAGTGGCCCGCGTCGCAACTCGCACATCCATGCTACGAGCTCCTCTACTTTCTGTCGGATTCGCCGCGGCGTTGTAACGCCAAGCGGCGTGTTCAACCCTCGCGGTCGCCACCGAGCAGAAGCGAAGGAGAAGAGTCTCCTTTTTTTCCTTTTTCTCTTTTCCCCTCTTTTTTCCCCACGTCGATCCCTTATCGTCGTCCGCGTCGTGCGTCTGTGAATTGACTGCCACTGCCATCGTCCCCTACTCTGCCCCGTCGTCACCGCCGTCGTCACCACCACCACCGCCGCCGCCCACCACCGTCGTCGCCTCCGCCGCCACGAAAATCGTAGTACCGTCGCGTACCTCGAGTATCCGAGTACATCGAGTGTCCAGTATTGCCGAACCCGCGAATGCGGAGTACGAGTACCTGGACGTACCTCGCCGGCCGCATCTCGTCACGATGCTACTACTCGCGGTGATCGGGCTCTTCGTCCTCGCCAGCACGACCACCGCTGAGGTCTTCACCAACACGTTCCTGGTGAAGTTGCGGCAGCCAGCGGAGTGGTATTTAGCCGATCGTGTGGCGCTGAGGAATGGCTTCGTCAATCTCGGGCCGGTAAGTCCGATGTTCAGGCGACTCCTGAATAAATTAATAATAATAATAATAATAAAATAATGAGTAAAAATAAAATAAAAATACAATCTCAAGAGAGTACTCCAGAAAAAAAGAATGTTACCTGGAATATTTAAAAATACACATATACATACACATCCCAAGGAACCATCGTAGTCAAAATAATGTCCTTTTAAATGTCCGTCCTTTCTTCACAGCTGGTTGCTTAACTCACCCTTGCGAGAACCGTAACGTGGTAGGTCAGACGAAATTTTAAGAAGCGGCCGCTCAATCCCTTCTCTGCCTCTTATCCTTATCTGTACTTTATCTGTACTTTATCAAGTCGCTGACGAAGTTATCACGGACGAGACGATTGCTCGTTGGGGAAAAGGTCCAGGTGGACGGCAAATCATGTGGTGAATGCGGTAACGATCGGATCGTGGGCGCAACATTTTCTCGCTTTCTCGCGTATGGCGTCTATTCGCGTCGCGTTCAATTTGCAAGAAATGACACGCGCGAGTTTCTGGCTCAGGTATCAGCCCCCCCCCCCTCTTGTTCCAGTTCGTGCCCCACGTTTGTAAACTTCGCCGTCGTTGTTAAAACGGGCGTCCATTATGTACGGTTGAAACTACTCCAGGTTCTCCAATAAATGTCACGAAAACGAGATATCCATGGATAGCCAATCAATGGACGGTCAACACGCGTTCGATTCGCAATTGTTTGCAGCGAATAGATACGGATAAATATCGACGGATATTGCGAAATCCGAAAACGATAACCGTTTCCCAACGTTTGTTTGATACTTGATTAATTATTGATGAGTGAAACGACCCTGGGAGGGTCGGGGTGGAATAAATATTCTGTTCACATTATACTGTCGCGAACGCTTGAAATCGCAGGACTGCTAAGTTTAATTGCAGCTTAAGAGTAATTGCAGCACGTTCAATTATTCTACAAGAGATTGCGTTGTATCGAGTCCATTTTCCAGGCATGATAGAACGTTCATTGGCAATTGATATCACAGGTCCGCCACTTCTACCCTATCCTTTTGTATTC
Organism: Crematogaster levior; assembly: GCA_901521435.1. NCBI lineage: Eukaryota > Metazoa > Arthropoda > Insecta > Hymenoptera > Formicidae > Crematogaster > Crematogaster levior. The sequence goes on from CABEGB010000016.1 coordinate 61,882, forward strand.
TCCAGATACTTCAGATTAATATCAGAATCAATTTCATTAATTGATTTTTGAGCCGGAGTTTAATTACCGTTCTAACATTAATTATTATACAAATAAGCAATAAAAATTTCTCTCTCTCTCTCTCTCTCTCTCTCTCTGTTTCTCTCAACGTGTAAATAAAGAGCCATAATGCGCGCGAACAAATACTCGTATATATCTGTTTCAAATTTTTCAGTCGTTGATTCCCTAATTGCGAGTGGCACACATTCCGTGAAAATCGCGGATATTTGTAGCAGGAGCAGATAAATTTTTAATGGAGTAATCGATCAAAGTGTTTCACGTTTACAGCACCGTTGTCCTTTGCCCGAATATGGGTGGCACTTACATGCCGCGATGCATTCGTAAATAATTTGTTCGTTTAATTAAAAAAAAAAAAGAAAGAATCTTGTCACGTCTACCTTGTCATTTGCGAGGAATTAAATATTCGTTTGGCGAGAAAACATTTCGACTCTGCTCTTGTCGTGCACCATGACATTACGCATTAGACTCACAATCAGCGCCACGTCCACCCGCATTTTGATGTATTCTACTGACTGCCGGACCACCGTGTCGCAACCACTAGCAAATTCCGCCCCCGCGTTTGACTAAACAATCCTCACGCTACGCGGGAGTTGTTTGGTTACAGAGATATAAAAATTTATTATGATTATAGTAGATAATATTAAAAAATATAGTATAATATTAAAAAATTGATTGAAATTTTAATTGATTATACTAAAAATAATAGTATAATAATAATATAAAAATATAATATTATTTCATATTATATATTAAGCGTGTCGCTTGGCGAAATGACGTTTTTGGTAAACAATTAAATAAATAGATGTAAATAAATATACAGTTGGTTGAATCTTTTGCGCCTGATATTTTTTGCGTGAATTTATGTACATTTTTTACTTATATTTTTATAATTAAATAACTTTTCACATGCTTTACATCTTAGACGCAAATATACATCTTGACCGATAAAATGTCCAACTTAATCCTTTTGTAGTGGAATATGTATCGGATATTTTACTGCTCAAAACTTACTTATATTATACATATACGCTCTTGCATTCAGATAGTATAGCAATTTTCAGAATGCGTCCCAGCGGAACACCGCAGACACAACTGAATTTATCTATAAAAAAACTATTGCGGTTAGGAGATAGGAAAAAACGAGAAGCTTCAATATTTTTAAATATTTTTTTCACAGTTTATTTTTATGAAAGGTAAACCAATGGTCCGAGTCACAAACAAAATCATATTCGCCTTTTTTGGCTCCATTGAGTCGATATATTTTACGTTTATGAGCGGCAAAAGGAAAAAAATTCAAGTTGCGCGGGTGAGTCCGTTAATAATCGGCAAGAAAAGCTATAACTCTAAGCTTTAGTCGAGACATTTATTTGATCTTATATTATTTATAGAGAGCCTCGACTTGCTGCCTTTATAACTTATCGAGTGGAAGTTTTTTAAATGAAAACCGCCGCGCTTTCCCACTACTAGAACTTTTCTTTTTAATCTCAGAAAATTTTTTAATCTCTTCCTTATTATTGCACAAAAACTTGACAGTAATACGTAAAAAGGGTAAAAATAATTGTGGTTTAGCTATTATTTTCTTTCCGATTGCGTAAGAGATTAATGAACACAATTTTTAGATTACGCTAATATCAGAACTCGTATAAATCAAACTTAGTTAACGCATTCTATTGGCGAAGTTTAATTGGTAAACTATGGTAGCCTAGTCTGCATCGGAACGAGGTATAAAGTTACTACGAGATCAATACCCGAGAAAATGGAACTAACTTGAAAAAAAATCACAGCACGTGATTCTTGACGCATGTACACGAAGTAGTTATTAACGATATGACGTTATTAACGAGAATATGATGGTTTTATGTAAAGAAGTGATATGCAAATATAAAAATATGGAATAAAATTTTTTAACATACAAGATTCTGTTTTTTTTTAAATCAATATTGACAAATAAAATTGTATATTGTTTTTAGATCTAAATAAAATTTTATTATCTTGGAATATAAATAGCTGTTTTTTAACAATGATTTTTAAAATATAAATAAAAATATAAAGTCCATTTAAAAGAATAACAGGAAATAAATAAAATTGCTGAATAAATATATGTAAAATAATAAATAAAATTAACCCTAATCCTTCCAACATTTTTGCTGCAACTTAATCCCTCCAACCAGGGTATTTCATGTCCAGTGTGTTTTTCACTATGTTAATAGCTTCGAAAAATTTCACAAAAATGTTTATAATCTCTACCTTTGACTAAAAATCAATGTAAAGAAAATTTGGAAATTATTTGTTTAAATATTTTTTTATAACAATTATTTGTTGAAAAACGCACATTACAACTAACGATTATATATTTGTTTATATATGTAAAGAAATTAAAAGTAAATCCATTTATACGAGAAAGAGTCGCTCTAGTAGATTAAGATATTAGCAATGTTTTTCCTGTTTTAAGCTTATAACAATAAGAATCGAAGATTTCACCTCAATGAATGAGAAAATATAAAAAAAATACAAATACGTTGGCCGGAGGTAATGGCGCGTTAATCTGTTAAAGCGTGAAATGTAAATATAAATTACAAATATAGTATTCACACAAATAATATTATATAATATCATTTGTTACATTATATAATAATATTATTATAAACACTGAAGATTCAGCTTCAGTCTAACTGTAAAATGACACGTTATTTACTCATTGATTATTATCAAAATTGGTATATATATATATTTTTTTTTTTTCCCTATATTGATAAAGTTGCATCAGAAACGGTATCTGTTATAATATCACGATTATTGATACAACACATATCGGATGATTCTATTTTATATATTTATATATTTTATATATTTTATTATATTTATATAATATATCAATAATCGTGATATTATAACAGATAACCGTTTCTGATGCAACTTTATCAATATAGGGGAAATATTCTGTAAGCTCTATTTATTGGCGTAGTGACGTAGTTTCTTCCAATTAAAACATGTTTCCTGGCTGTCTCGTACGATTAACCGCCGTGGGACATGGAAGCTAAATTATCGTCCGGATCGATCGCGTCCATCGCGATGCGATTAATTCTGCCATGCTTGGCAGTGATTGATTTTATGTTGCTCAGGCAGCGATTGATACGTCGATTAAGAGGATTCTCCTACAATTTAACAAGTTGTCGAACAACTGTCGTTATTAATTTAAATTAAATTTTATTAAATTTTATTTCGCGAATTATATTGTAGTATCAATTTCATATGCCGAGAGTCGTAAGAACATAATGACGAATGACACGCAACATTTAAATATTTATGAAAAGAAAAAAGAAACGGTACGAAAAAAGATTTCTATTTTAAAGTGGAGAAAAACAATCCTGAACTTCCGTTCTCATTTTTTTCCGCTGCAGTTCTATCAGCGACTGTAAGCCACAACGAGGATTTGCGCAAACATACCGAGGCAATCCTCACCATTTACGACGGCCTAGAAAACTAATTATTTTATCTCCATAACACACTCTCTTTATTTGCCAATGTGGGCGTATTGGATTAAAGAAAGAAAGCGATATTTTTAATTTACATATTGCTTTAAATTTCCGCTGTCAGAGAGATTTTATTTGCTTTTTCCTTTTTTTTAGATTAAGTTTATCTCATTCTCTGTTTCTGCGCGTAACATTGTGTCGTCATTCGTACACTCGATTTCCAATCTTTCGATTGGAATTAATTCTCGTCAAGAAAAAAAGAAAGAAAAAGAAAATATATTGTAAAGAGAAAATTACGTATATAATGCTATTCTGTTTATCTGACATATTTCACGATTATATTATACATATACTTCTATTTACATATAAAATATACACTATGTTATTCCATTCTTTTATATATAAAAGAGATTTGTGACTATACATATGTATATTCCAGCAAAAACGCAATGTTACATGTAACGTACATGTTAGTTGTAATTTTCTACTCAACAATATAATTGTTATATAACACCCAGATAGCACAGAGAATTCGAAAAGAATTCTTTTTTGGTCCCCGATTTACAAAATGAATTCTTTTTCCATTCCATTTCTGTTCTAAAAGTATTTTCAGCATTCCAAAAGACTTCACTTTTATGTCACCATTTGTGAGTTCTTTTTTAGATTCAAAAAGGATTCCTTTTCGAGTCCATAAGAATTTGCAATGAAAAGGAATTCTTTTTTAGTTTATTTCGAACAGATTACATGAATTCGAAAAGAACTCAAGAAAGTGAATTCTTTTTGAAATCAAAAGGAATCAACGCGTGTTATATAACAATTATTGTTGAGTAAGAAATTACAACTAACATGTTACATGTAACATTGTGTTTACTGGGTATAAGTTACATAATAGTATATAATAGTATATAAATAAACAGAATAGTATTGGGTTGGCAAGAAAGTAATTTCGGTTTGTAGTGTGAAATAAAACTCATTTTTAAATAGAAAGAATAAACTTTAATCAATTATATATTTTCCATTTTGTCTAATGATCTTTTGCTATCTTTCTGACAACTTTATGATTCCGTGCTCATAGAACTTTTGGTCTTTATCA